>JAPWLS010000053.1:0-138746 GCA_028551675.1 Tineola bisselliella
TAATTAGACATATCGATGAAGGATTTATCGACGCTAACAATCTGATTTTTTCTAACATAGACAAGGCTGTACATTACGATAACACAATTTCGAGAAACATACACGTGTAAGAATAGAATAAAAACGTTGCTCGCCATATTTTAAGATGTTTTCTATATAAAAAAAAAACACGTCATTAAAGTCCGTTATATAGAAAAATAAAAATTCTTTTAATTACAACAAAATTAACTAACATTTAAAAAAAATGTCTATCATTACAAAAATGCTGTAATAGGCGTTATATTTAACACCATTACCAGCTAATCCCAGATCCTAGAGAGCAACAGTACATCAACCAAGTAACTGTAACTAAATCTCCAACCAATGTAGATGACACCGCAAAAAGTTTACCGCATTAAAACAACACACAACCGCAACTCTAAGAATTATTAAATACGTTATTACTGCAAATATTTTTACGTTCAATTATTGCAATTACAATATTTAATTACCATAGTCACGCATATGAAAACTGCATTTGTTAAGGTCTAGATCAGCCATTCTCAAAGTGGTGTTCCGCGGAACCCTAGGGCTAAAATACTGCAAAAATACCTACCAAAGGGAGATTATAAGGTTACATCTAAATATTCCAACTAAATATTACGTAATATTACATTGCAATATGATTATTCACAAATACATATAAATCAGTTTTTTATAATTATATTAAGGCTTTTTCCTTCGCCAAAAAAGTTTGAGAACCGCTGGTCTAGATGCTTTTTATATCACAATAACATCTACCTATGTTAACATAGTAACGTAAAAATGTCATATACATGTTTAAGAATAAGACCGCAACAAAAATTGAGTGTACAATAATTATCTAATTGCTAATGTGACAGTTAAAGTCAAGTGTAACTAACGAGATCGCTCAAGCTGCTCATGATAGGGAGGGAGGGAGGGAACAGCGTGAGATCCATCAAACGGTCTGACATTTGACATTTTACACGCTCAGTCTACTATAGGTAGGAAACCTATAACTTTACAGTAAAAGTGATCATTTGCAACAACAACAATTGATGAAATTTGATTCTTGTTTAGAAATGGTAGGCATATATTTTTTTTGTGATTAGTTTTCCTAGAGTATTATACCATTTAGGAATCTTGGTTAGTTGCGTCAACTTTTGAAAAAACTTGCCATAGTAGTGTCCATACTTTTTTTTACACCACGATGACTTAAAATGGACCGAAGGTAAAAATATTTTAAAATTTTAGGGAAAAAAAGAAATTTGATTTATTTTTGTGTAAAAACTACAGGCATTCTGAAATTTGTAAGGGTTATAATGGATAGCAGTACTACTTAGGTTGCCGATACAAAAAAAAATCTGAAATATTTGTAAATTTGTGGTCGTGGCAAATTGCCTTCTATAATGCAGGTACGCGTCTAATATTACCGAAAAACACAATATTTCAGTAATAAACTAAGTATATTACTTAAATATTGCGTTTTTAAATATCGGTTTTAAATTATGCGGGAAAACGCTCATAGGCAGCATGTGACGTCACGGACCGATATACACGCAATTTGACGAACGAAGAATAACATTTATTAAATATATTTCGCGTGTTAAACATGAATTCCAAACTTTCCAAGAGTTGTGTAGAATTTATTAAACTATAAATAAAACTTTTGTCTTTATTTGATGCTAGAAACTCTCCCAACATAAACAAATCAATTCTGGTCAAATTTGAGCTATTTGAGTTAATAAATCCTTGTTCCATTGTTGTCAATTGTTAGATAATTATTTTTTCACCAAACAGCGAACAAACAACGAGTTAACTAACTTGAATGATGTAAAAATTAAACAGAACACGAAGTAAAACAACACAGCCCTTTCCTTGACACTGACATATTTACTGGGCCTTGACGTCATTCTCCCTGATTGGTGTTTCAATGAGCATGGCCGATTGCAGTATTTTGTACTTTTATTTTATTGAAAATCTTAATAATCTCAATTTAATTTACAAAATTGAGTAATTCATTGCAATACTTTTAACATGTTTTCCCACTAAAATCATTATTTTTTTAATACTGTCTAATATATCAATATTTTTTCCTTAATATAAAAACACGTAGGTAGTCGTTTTCGTGACCTCACTCAATAATTATGACATTTATCGCGTGATCTCTACTATGTTGTATTTTATAATAAATATATGACATAATAAATAAACGATAAAAAATATTTACCAGTATGAATGTAAAGAAAAATTCGTGAACTGTGAGTAGGCCCCTGACACGTGACAATTTCAGTAGTATATGTTGACCTCTGTTAAAAAACGATTAGTGTGAGATTCTATTCCCAGTGAAAGACGTATTTTTGGTGAATATAAAAAAAAACAGAACTCGTCAGCGAGCAAATAATACATATATTCTTTTACGATAATATATTTACATAATAAAACAACTTAGAAGAAAAATAGAGCGAATCAAGTTTAAATATCTTTTTATAACTATTGTATTTTTAGTATCACGCCTTACGAATTTCTATATTTAAATGTTAATATGCCAGATGTGAGAGATATCTGAAAATACCTACTGTAACACTACGACAAATTTTAAAATGGCAACACTAGTATTCCGTTAGGGTAAGCGTGGTCGGCCATCTTGGTGGTTGGAGTTAAGTTGGTTTTCCGTTAGCAGTGCGTGTTTTAAGTGTTTAATTGTTTTATATTGTTTTGTACCCTGTTCACAATATTAACATGCTTCTTAATTTTTAATGTAATAAATAATTATTATCCAATAAAGTAATTGTTTTACAATGGCGCCCAACGTGGGGCTATAATAATTGTTTTACAGTACGTATTATAAACAAAAGAATTCTAGTAAAACTAAATTAAATTAAAAACAAAAGCACTTCGCATCACGGCGACTGCTAGTGACCGACTAAACTGCATTAGTCCACTGGGCTAATAATGCAAGTGTAAATTTTCTACAAGCAATTGTTAGTTACTTTTGATTGTAAATATGTATTCATAGTACTTATGTATGTATGTATGTATTATTTTCTTACAGAGTCTCTAGTGCGATTAGTCTATGGAGTTCTACTTTCCGTAACGAGTATTGTGATGTTTTCAATTAATCCAGTAGAAGTTGTTACTAATTGGGTAAGTGTTTTAATTTTCACCTATTAATTTTATAATCTATCAACACTAATTTTAAATTTGGAAAAAGTAACAATTATTAGATTTTTAAAATACAATTCTTATTTTGAATTATTGCGATCGGTTGTCTAGTTACATGGTTATAATGTTAGGAACAAGAATGTTTAAAATCGTTACTTTGTGAATTTGTAGTTATACTACATTTATGAGCGGATTATAGCCTCTACTAGACTATTTTTATTATAGTAAAATAAATTGGTGAAAACTGAATGAAAATCCATGTTAATTTTTTGAAATTAGCGCGTGCAAATAATAAAATAATAACAACACTTTATTTAAATATTTAAGTGTATACATAAAGGTTTCACCAGTGGTTCCCAAACAGTCCTATAGAGCCGGTAAATAGGCAGATATACGCAGTTCTATTCTATTTTATTCTCTTACATCATCCGTAGATTCCAATTGGTGTCTTGTTCACTTCAGTAATAGATATAATAATATTAAGTACTAGATATAATCAGTTTTCAGCTTCATTCAGAGTGTAAAAAGCTTTGTTGACTAATATTTGTTTTATACGTATAAGTAAGCAACTTTGTTCCATACAATGTTTTAAAGCAGGAAAGAGCAAATTAATGTTTATATTATTGGTTCGAAATGTAAACAAAAAACTTGTTTTAAATACTTAATTCCCGCAAAAATGTGCTAAAAATGTTCTCTTATTTGAAAAACTCTATCGCACCGTCGTCATAATATGATAACTTAACATTATCAATGTTTGATATTTAACAAATACTAATAAATTACTAAAATATTTGTTTTGCAAAGCGACCTCTGATATTGTTTTCTTAAATCATTACAAATACACGCTTTGAAGGACAACTTTGGGAATCACCTATAAATGTATTTTTTTATATTACGTATAAATATAAATTATGAGTAGAATATTAAGAATATTGTATGGATTTTATTATTCAAACTCGTAATGTAGATTTTTATCTAAGGAGTTTTTAGTTCGCCATTTCACCGATAGGTTCGCATTGATACGCTTTATACAAAAACAGATATTAGCGAAATAATAGCGTTTTTAATGTTAAAATCCGCACTATTGACAGCTAGAACAAATATCAGCAGCTTGATAAAAACTGAGTTGTAATAAGGAATTTTATACTATAGTAAAATAAAAACATTCAAATATACCACTAGATGGCGCTAGTGTAATTTAAGAACGTTTAGGTATCCATAAGTGTGTTTTTATTTGCTGCCTTGCATAACGTCGTGCGACGTTTTTGGGACTTGTTCATCACTTAAATATCATTTTTTGAAATTACTGATAAAATAGCTGCATATTCGAGCAGTGCTCGCAAGCTCTAACAGTGAGCTTATCACGAATTTTAGTCTGGCTTTTGAACCGAGTTCGCTTCAAGCAATTTGTATGGAAATTTGAGCAGCGCCACCGCGTGCGGATTTGGAACTACAATATTTTAGATACTTTCTGTTAATTTTCGAACATCTCGATCTTTCGTTCATTTGATAGATTGCTGGTGCTCGTTAGTCGTTAGTAAAAATTCATGATCCCGATTGCTAACGGATCCGTTTTATTTGTGACAGCTCGATTCGAAAGCCAGACTAAATTCGTGATAAGCCCACATAATAGTTTGGGATTAAGTTCGTACTCGGCCATACAACCACCAGCGGTCTTATATAATTCCATATAGGTATAACGAATTCATAGGCTACTTAAAACTAGTTTATCAACAAATACGAGATACTTATCTTTCATCTTTCAACTTGACAATCAAATGTATTTTATTACAAAATGCATATTAATTTTTATACTAAAGTAATTAATTATCTAACTAATTATATTATTTAGAAAATCTGTCTTACAATAATAAGCCAGATTTAAAATCTTCTTCTTTTTCTTCTTTTGTTAATGGCTTCAGATGCCCATTAAAGACAATTCTGCCAATATCAAGTATTCGGGTAATAGCTTAATAAGAAATACACACATAAGCTCTCGTATCAAAAATTTAAAATATATGATATATCACAATTAGAGATGTCCCGATTATGGCTTTGGCCGACTAGCCGACTAGCCGATTAGTCGGTTGTAAATAAGCCGACTACGGTTTAGGGGATTCCCGTGACGCTTCGTTACAGCTGAATCGCTGCAATTTCAGTCACTACTGACATGTGGACAGATATAAATAACAAAAAAAGTTTTTTGAGTTTTACAGCTCACTAGTTTGACGAGAGTTTCAAATATCATCACGCAGTATTGCAATATATGTCATTAAATATTATGTTGATTTGTTTTTTAATTAAGATACTAATTTTGTTTGATAAATGTCATCAATATATTTTCTTTACAAGGGAGTAACACATACATTTTATTGAGAAATAGATACAAAGTAAGAAGCCGGATAGTCGGCGCTTTTTACTGATTAGTCGCCGACTACGATAGTGGCCGACTAGTCGGAACGTCTCTAATCACAATGCATTGTTGACAATAAAGAAAAAAATGATAAAACAAAAGTTAAAAAGTTAAATTTGAGTTTGTCATCCTATCCTGTAACTAAAATTTCATTTAGTTTGTATAATAGCAGTCCTAATGTAACTTTGTAGGTAGGTTTTATAAATAAATAAAACCTAAAATCCTATTTTTGACAATTAGAGGCAACCAACCAATCACTGTTATGTTAAATTAATATCGTAAAATTTGCAGGTAGTCGTAGTTTTATAGATTAGGTTAGGTTTCTGTTTTCATAGCTTCAAACAGATAATTGGATTCGAATAGGAAAAATAGCTAGTTTCAAGGGAGTGGTCTCTAAGTACCTATGTTTGATTTAAATCAGCTCAGTGGTTTACGGTTTTTTTTTGATTTAATTTTACTCGATAATATTTGTAGTTGTGTCAGGGGGACTACGTTTCCTAATCAGGTACACTTACGGGCCCGTAATTATTCACGAAATTACGGATTTGATAGTGACTTCACGAGGAATAGGCAACTTACGGACGTTTAACAGTGGGCTTATCACGAATTTAGTCTGGCTTTCGAATCGAGCTGTCACAAGTAAAACGGATCCGTTAGCAATCGGGATCATGAATTTTTACTAACGACTAACGAGCACCAGCAATCTATCAAATGAACGAAAGATCGAGATGTTCGAAAATTAACAAAAAGTATCTAAAATATTGTAGTTCCAAATCCGCACGCGGTGGCGCTGCTCAAATTTCCATACAAATCGCTTGAAGCGAAGTCGCTTCGAAAGTCAGACATTCGTGATAAGCCCACACGACTTTTTACAGACTTATATGTCAATAGGTGACGGCCGTATCACGAAACTTCGGATATGCCTGAGTAGCCCCCCAATTATCAAATGTGTATAAATTGTTATTGTTTATGTATAAAATCTAGTTTTTTATACACAATATAATACCATAATATAAACATAACAATAATAATAATAAATCGTCTATATGTAATCAATTATTCATTAGATAATTAGAAGCGTATTTAAAAAAAAATTGCTACAGGAAGTGATTAATAGTATTAACCAGATTTCACTTGGAATTATAAACGTGTTAATGAATAAACTTAATTAATTATTTTTTTTCAATTAGTGCGTATAATCTTATTAAGGTTAAATTGTTTTTTTTTGTGATAGTAAGTAGCGGCCTCTGTCGGGGAGTAGCCGTAACAAATATTATATAATATACAATAAATTATAATAATAAATCCTTTATTGCTTTAGGAGTAGCTGTTATATACAAAACTCAAACTTGGAGCAATTGATAATTGTGTGTATATATAACTATCACCATTAGAAAGGGATAGCTATATTCTTATCGTATAGCCATTGAGGGATGTGTGAAAGGGATGCAGATATCTCCTTTTCCGTACACGACACCGCGATCGTTTCTCTTTCTATCACTTATATACCTACAAAAACTGTATCCATTTGAATATCGAAGTTATGATATTATTATTTAAAGCTTTAAACAATGTTTGTTTTGGTTTTGGGTGTTCTGTGTTTATGTTGGCCTTGTCCTGATACCAGAAATGCAAGTTATGCTAGTTTTGACTCAGTATCTAGGGCAGTGATTCTCAACCTTTTTTTTTGTTGCGGCACATATTTAACGATTTCAAAATTTGGCGGCACACAAAGAAAAAGATAAAAATTATTTACTTACTACAACACACTGCATAAATAGTTTATGACGAAAATTTTAAATATACGAAATACATTAGGTCGATGAAGGAAAATAACCTCCACCAACATTCAATAACTTGTCTCGACGCGTTTCGCCACTTCACGTATCCTGATGATGCCACGTGAAGTGGCGAAACGCGTCGAGACAAGTTATTGAATGTTGTAGCGGGAATTATAATCAAAATAATTTAAATAATTTCCTTTAATATGGATTTCCGCAAAGTAACGCCTGAAACAACCAATTACATTTGTTTGTAGTTACTGGACATGCGCGAAGGTTCATACGTATTCAACATGTGGAAAGACCCAACTTACGAGATCAAATGCGAGGTATGGGTTTACAATTACACTAATGCCAATGAATTTTTATCAGGAAAAGATACTAAATTAAAACTGAAAGACATTGGTCCTTTTATGTTTAAGTAAGTATTTTTTGTTTATAACTGTAAATGCTTTGCCGAAAACTAGTCTTGCGTCTCTTTCTTACAAATGGTAAATGAAAGAGACATGTATATATATACAAACAAATCCACATCAAAATTTTATAGCATTCATATATTTCAGCGGTTCTCAAACTTTTTTGTCGAAGGAAAAAGGCTTAATATAATTATAAAAAACTGATTTATATGTATTTATGAATAATCATATTGCAATGTAATATTACGTAATATTTAGTTGGAATATTTAGATGTAACCTCATAATCTCCCTTTGGTAGGTATTTTTGCAGTATTTTAGCCCTCCGCGGTTCCGCGGAACACACTTTGAGAATGGCTGATATATTTGATACTTTCTAGGGAACACAGGACTAATGAAAACATGAGAGTCAATGCAAACGGGACTTTATTCATGAGACCTAAAATTTTATTAGAGTTTTTGGAGAACGAATCCGTGGATCATTACAATAATGTCAACATAACTGTGCCTAGTATAGCTATTTTGGTAAGTATATTTCGCATGTGTATATATGAAATTGTCAATCGCGATTGTCAATCGATTCAGCCTTTGTAAGCTCAATTGGCTACATCAATGTCCGTAGATTTTATTACAATTGTCAATAGCAATAGTCTTTGTCTTAGTATAAGTGAGTTTAATGTTAGCTACCAGAGCGATCCTTCTGGAACTGTTGATAATTAATTTAAAAGCCTGGGAAGACCAATGGAAACTGAACAGAAATTATCATTGTATTTTTATTCTGGATTTATGTACATAAAATAACTCTTTATGATATTTTAATGTGGTTGTAATCATGGGAGTAGCCAGCCATGGGCTCAGGGTGGGGCAGAAATCTAAAATAATATGGGTAACTAGCAAATTATACCCGCAGTTTTACCCCGGTTGATTTTTTCATACAAAAAGATTACATTCACACCCTATAGCACTCTGTATCTCTATTTCTTGTGTCGACTGACGACTGTCGAGTTTGAACTATTTTGCGGATACTAAGTATTTTTAGGATACATAGTTTTTATAAGATACTTAGATTTTTAGGTTTGATTAGGTACCTTACAGGTCAGAGCCCCACCTTGGCCACGCCCATGGTTGTAATATTAATCTTTTTACAGGCAATCAGCACCCTGTTGGCAGACAAGATGGGTTACCTAGTGAACCTAGGCGCTCAGTATTCGATGAAGGCTTTAGATCCCAGGTTATTTAGAAATATGACAGTGTCCCAGTACTTTTGGGGTTACGAGGATACCATAGTGCATTTGGCGAATAAACTTTTACCTGGATGGATTGATTTTGAGCAGATTGGAATTATGGATCGAGTAAGGTTTTATACACTTTACTACTTTTCTAAATTACTATATAGTGCTATGAATTAATATTATATTTATAAGAACATATCGCTAGGTCATATTATCATAGTCGAAATTAATATTTTCGTTATTTTATTAACACTAGAACTACGAGCCGGTCAATATGACCGGACTTGTGCGTGCAAAGTATTAAATATAATTCAATATATTGACTTCAGAATTGTAAATAATAGAATCGTTTACATAAAATAACGAGTAGGGTTGTATATAAAAGTCTTGTGAAGAATTTTTGAATAGTTCTAGTGTTAAAATAACTCCAAAATATAATTCTAACATTTCTGAGATACTAAATTCAAATTCATTTATTTGCCATAAACATGCTTAGTAACATAGGTCTTAAAATAATGTTAGTAGTATCACATATTGTACACATTGTATATGGCATGCAAATAACCTTAAATGCTAAATAATGTCGAATTAAACTACAGA
Source organism: Tineola bisselliella (assembly GCA_028551675.1). Lineage (NCBI taxonomy): Eukaryota > Metazoa > Arthropoda > Insecta > Lepidoptera > Tineidae > Tineola > Tineola bisselliella. Next base: position 9,606 of record JAPWLS010000053.1, read on the forward strand.
ATATCACTCTGTGGCGGTCGATTCTACAAGCCTCAAATATATATAATATTTTCGGCTTGTAGAATCGACCCTTAAAATCCATGAGTACAAAAAAATACGAGCAGTAGTGTCTGCTGTAACATATCGAATAGGTATGGCTCACGGCCAAATCTTAGAACTATTGTGGCGATAAAAAGACAAGAAGAAAACAAGAAAGATGACACTGACAGACTAAACGTCAAAACCTCAAATCTTCTTAAATGAGTATTTTCGGCTTGTAGAATCGACCGCCACAACTCTATAACAATAGTCGGCTATAATGAATAGTTTTATTTGTTTTAGTTCTACGCACAAAGGAATGAGACCGCAGAGATCGAACTCGCTGACGAAACTAAGAAGTACTCCATCAACACTTGGGCTGGGAGTCTCGGTTTGAAAGAACAAGGGTTTAAAGATCTTAACACGAGGTGAATGCTATAGATATTTTTATTTGATTTGCGTAATAATGAAGATATTAAGTAGGTACAGTAATACCCCGCTTTACGCGACTCCGTTATGCGCGGTTTCACTATAACGCGAAATTCAAATTGCGCGCTCAATTGCCCCGCATTATGCGAAAGAGTGCGTATAAACATAATGTAGTCATCAACACCTCTAAAATCGCGGGAATTTCAGTTTTTTCCGGAACGTATCACTCGCGTAAAGCGGGGCATTACTGTACTATGAAGTTTAACATGAAAAAGTAGTTATTGAGACATAACTGTAATGATATATAGTGTCGCTGATTTTTTTGTAAATATTGATGTCCTCTATAAAACTGTAGTACATCACTTTGCTCTATTGTCAATAATTTCCGCAGCGTACGCAATATAATTTTTATTTTTTTTTCACATTTTTAGTTACATTATTGAAATTTTCATCCGGGTTTTTGAAAATATTCTATAGCCTATGTTCATCAGGGATAATGTAGGATTCTAATGGTGAAATAATTTTTCAAATCGGTCCAGTAGTTTCGGAGCCTATTCAAACAAACAATCAAATGTATTAGTATAGATATAGATAACCAATACATAGAATAGTATAAATAACTTTTATAAACACAATTGACATTTTAAATTAAGAATTTGAACACGAGGGACGTTCGAATGGGGGTTTCTATGTTGGTTGCGAATGGGAACCTAAGATATTGTAAATACGTTTAGTTGTAAAACAGTGTAAATACCATATTACGGGTTTTATTGAATTATACAATCGCTGCTTTGGCTACACATACTTAGATTTAGGAATGTTATTATCCAAGTGTTATGTTATTATTCTTATCCCTACTAATATTATAAATGTGAATGTGAGTTTGTTTGTTACGTTTTCACGCAACAACTACTTAACCGATCATCATGAAACTTTGTACACATATTTTTAGAGGTACTACAAGTAACATAGGATACTTTTTATTTTTTACTATAGTTTCCAACTGACAATAGTTTCAGCTGCTGGAATCATATTGATTCATTTCTATTGAAATGATCTCTGATACTTATTTAAATTAATGTATTTAGTCGTCCTATTTGAGACATTGATAATCCAATTCAAATTTAGAACTGGTAGATACAATAATTTTTTTTTTCCAGCATACCATGTAATAGGATTAACGGCGCTTACGAAGGGTTAATGATGTCGCCGAACTTCGAGAAAAATAGAACCATACACATGTTCAGGAAACAAGCATGCCGAGTGTATCCCTTTTCGTTCAAAGAGGAACTACCAAGTGGATACGGATTTAATATGTACCGGTAAATTATTCTCTTCTAAATTATTACTTAGACAAGAATAGAGTACGGAAGTTAACTTGATTAAAATTGTATCAATTCAGTGTTTTGTTTTTATCTTATTTATTTTATCTATGAATATCTTACTGATAAAAAAGCTTGGACATAATCTATGTCATTTTATGTTTACCCTTAGGTATACAATAGGATGACAATGCCCCTATACAGCAGCTATTCTTCTACATCATAGTAGATTTATTATATATTATTATGACATTAGTATGTAAGTGGACAATGCCAGTATACAGCAGCTAAATCAAATTGATAATTATTAAATTAATAAATTTATTTCATTTATATTTATATTTGTATATGTATTAACGAGTAAAACGCTCTATTGGAGCCCATTTACTAAAAGTAAATAAATAAATAAATATATAAAAAAAATATTATCAATTGTTTTTGTTTATGATTATTTTAGTTACACCATGGACGATTCGGCGTTTAATAAATCCTCGAAGTTCGCTTGTCCTTGCACCGACAACTGTTTGCCAGACGGAATTATTGACATTGGTAATTGTTATTATGGTAAGTTAATTTATGTAATTTGTGGAATTGCTTTAGTCAGTTTTACGGCAGTCAAAATTTTGACACCATTCTTCGTTTTAACGGCCGAAAATTCGTTTTACGTCGCGGAAATGTTTCTCGTTTTACGTCGTTTCGTTTTGCGTCACTATTCCCTGTACTTAACTGTTACAAACAGTAAAAAGAAGTGATCATTTGACTTTGAAACTATCATAGCGTTATGCTTCTGGCTTATATTAATATTTATAATTAACACTTTTTTTTTAAATTAAACGTTTTGTAGTTAGTTCTTATCGTCAGTCAGTGATCGTTTTTATCATTAAAAATTACAATCTTCAGGTTTCCCGATCACACTATCCAAGCCACATTACACGGACGTGGATCCAGAACAGCTGGATCATTTTGAAGGGCTTCATCCTGATAGAGAAAAATTCACGTCAAGAATTGATTTTGAACCTGTAAGTGATTTTTTTTTATCTCACAAATGTACTTTACAAGTCATTTTCAATATTAGTTGAATTTAACAATTTTTTTGACGGAATTAGCGATTGTTTACTAAAACTAAAGTTATTTTAAATAGCTTATTTGTTTCGGATAAAGTCATTATACGAAAATTGTCTAGGTATCGAATTATTTATAGGTAAAAAAAAAAATTAACGTTAGCTTTGCAGAAAATATAATGACATATTTAAAAATAAAACGTATGACATATATTTCATACTAGCTTTTACCCGCGGCTTTGCTCGCATTTAAGTCATAAAATAAGTATCAGTGGGCTTATCACGAATTTTAGTCTGGCTTTCGAACCGAGTTCTCTTCAAGCGATTTGTATTGAAATTTGAGTAGCGCCACCGCGTGCGGATTTGGAACTACAATATTTTAGATACTTTTTGTTAATTTTCGAACGTCTCGATCTTTCGTTCATTTGATAGATTGCTGGTGCTCGTTAGTCGTTAGTAAAAATTCATGATCCCGATTGCTAACGGATCCGTTTTACTTGTGACAGCTCGATTCGAAAGCCAGACTAAATATATATTATTTCAATAAAACTATATCAATATTTTACTATAGTCAATGGAAACTACAGTAAATAATGATTCATTTTTTTAAATAAAAATTATCCTATGTCACTTGTAGTACCTCCAAAAATATATGTACAAAGTTTCATAATGATCGGTTAAGTAGTTGTTGCGTGAAAACGTAACAAACAAACTCACATTCACATTTATAATATTAGTAGGGATTACTCGAATACTGGACATTGGTAGAATTGTCTTTACTAGATATAGCTATATATATAGGTACCAGGATATGAAAAACGCACAACATCGAATAAATATCATAATTTATTTTCTATTAAATATCTTTATAGTCGTAAATACGGACAAGTTAGTCGCAGTAAAATAAGGAAATCGGCCTCAAAGGTCATTGGATAAAATGAAGTAGACATAATTTTTATTAAAGATAAAACAAATTATTTAATAATAAACATTGTTATCTTATTGTTTATTCGTATTGCTTTTTTTATATATTATATATTGGTGTTATAAATAAATATACGATTTAAAAATAATATTATAATTGTCAATTAGTAAGTACATTAATAATATAATGTAATGATATGTATAATCATAAATTATTATAAATAATTTATGATTCTTCAAAAGGTCGAAATAGATTATATTATTGATCATAATTACTTTTTCAAATTATAATAGCTTTGACGAGTTTCTTGTGGTCTTCTTCTCGCCATACGTCTTTCAAAAGGCGTTGTAGAGTTTAGTTTAATAGCGCGCTGTAGTGCCTATGTCAGTGATTCTCAACTGTTGTGTCGCGGCACTTTTGTGTGCCACGAAATTTTAGATATATAATAATGTTAATATTTTTAAACTTATCTTTTTTTTTTGTGTGCCGCCAAATTTTGAAATCGCTAAAAGTGTGCCGCAACTAAAAACAAAAAAGGTTGAGTATCGCTGGCCTATGCTAATAAACTAATTTCATTTGAATATAGTGCTATATAAACAACTTCATACGAAACCTTAGTATTTTTTTTTAATTACTTCAATATTTCTAAAGAGTATTATTATTATTTTCAGAGACTCGGTATTCCTATAGAGATTTCTTCAGCAGTTCAAGTCAATATTGCAGTTAGAACTGGCAACGGTAATTCACTTACAAAGCCTTTGGATAAGAAGGTGTTACCGTTGATCTGGTTGAAAATGGTAAGAAAACCTAATTGAAAACAAAAATATGTAGTACCGTTGTACCTCGATATACGAGTTTAATTCGTTCCGTAACCTTGCTCGTATCTCAAAGTACCGTATGCTCCTGCGAATATAGATCGGTGGGCTTATCATGAATTTAGTCTGGCTTTCGAATCGAGCTGTCACAAGTAAAAAGGATCCGTTAGCAATCGGGATCATGAATTTTTACTAACGACTAACGAGCACCAGCAATCTATCAAATGAACGAAAGATCGAGACGTTCGAAAATTAACAAAAAGTATCTAAAATATTGTAGTTCCAAATCCGCACGCGGTAGCGCTGCTCAAATTTCCATACAAATCGCATGAAGCGAACTCGGTTCGAAAGCCAGACTAAAATTCGTGATAAGCCCACTACATACACATATACACTCGTATATTAGGGCACTCGTATATCAAGGTACCACTGTATATGAATGTTATTGTTTAGGATTACTTATATTTGAGATAATATATTTTGCATTGAAACTGTTTCCATATTTACTTTCAAATGATTTATAAAGTTCAATATTCAGGATGGAGCACGGGAAACTCTCACATTTAAAAAGGCTGGTAAAATAACACTAAAGGAGATATCAAAAAAAAAAACATACCGAAAAGGTTATGTACCTAAATTTGCGTACGTAAAACAAAATTGTTTTCTATTCAGATATATGTACGACACTGTATTTTTTTAAAATAATTTTATAATTATAATTTGTTTATTTTTAGTAAATGGGCTCCAATAGAGCGCTTTTACTCGTCAATACAAATATAAATACAAATGAAATAAATTTATTAATTTAATAATTATCAATTTGATTTAGCTGCTGTATACTGGCATTGTCCACTTACATACTAATGTCATAATAATATATAATAAATCTACTATGATGTAGAAGAATAACTGCTATATAGGGGCATTGTCATCCTATTGTATACCTATAAGTAAACATAAAATGATATCGGTTAGGTATAAGCTTTTTTAATGTGGGAGGTTCCTCTGCCCCGTTGTATATAATAAAAAAACAAGCCTACACGCTAAGGTTAGCAGAGCATACACGTGGGTTAAGTAATAATAATAATAAATACTTTATTGCTTTAAAAACATAATAATAACAATACAGTAATGCCCCGCTTTACGCGGGGGATACGTTCCGGAAAAAAACGCGTTAACTGAAGTTCCCGCGACCATAGAGAAGTTGATGACTACATTATGTTTATACGCACTCTTTCGCGTAATGCGAGGCAATTGAGCGCAAAATTTGAATAGTGAAACCGGGGTATTACTGTACAACAACAATAGGAAACAGATTAAGAGCAATTGGGTATTTGAATTTTTTTTTTTTTGTGATAAATGGAAAGATCATATATAAGTTTTATAACAAAACTATTTTTATTTTATTTTTTTTTGCAATAATTCAAAAGTTATTTTAAAATGAAAATTAATTTTTGAATCCGATACCGAAGACACGCCGACAACTCCCGAATACACCCGACCACGTGTGACGTCATAATGTTAGTTTTCACTCATTACAGTTGATACAGACATAATAAGTATTTTGAAATATTCAATTCTGTTGTCATTGTTGAATACATAAGTTTGTATTGAAATGTCGAATCTCAAAAGTTATCGTTCTTGTTTTGTACCATTATGTAGGAACACAACAAAAACAACTACTGACAAAATGTTTTTAAATGTTCCCCAAGATGAAAAGCGTCGAAATAAATGGTTTCAAGTAGTGCACCGTGATAATCCCAAAACAAAATCGATTTTTTTTTTGTTGTGAAGATTATTTTGATGTAAGTATTTTTTAACATCATTGTTATTAATTATTATTTATGTAAATATACAAACTAAATAAGTAGAGTTAAGTCAATAAATTTTTTTAACTGGACTCTGAATCATAACCTTTAAAAGCATAGCATTAAAACAATTTTTATTGATAATTTAGAGTGCTAAAATAATAAATTCATGTATCTTTGTCTAATGATTGGAATTCAATTTGATATAATTTTAATTTTACGTTTTAGGTTATGTATTTGACTAGAGTAAAATTTAATTTTATGTTATTATGTTATAATGGTTTGCCTTTATAAATCCTTTATAAATAAGTAAATCACACATAGCTAATTAAAATGAAGTTTTTTAGCAATACAATTTCAATATTATTGTCTAGTCATGTGTAACAGCCATAAACGCTGTACTGTTATTAAATAGCTATAACATTATGACGTCACAAGTATGGTGGCCAATCGGGCGCGTTTATAGTCACGTGATTTTTTTTTAAATTTTTTCAATTTTTAATTGTTTATAATTAATTGAAAAAAAAAATGTTTTCAAGTTTTTCGCATTAAATATCAACATTAATAATAATAAAGTTTTAAAATACATAAAAAAAATCAATATTTTTTTTTTCAAATTCCCAATTGGCGATCTTATCACTAAAAGTAATTTCTTCCAGATAACCAATTGTCACAGAAGAAGCAGTAATAGTATTGGGCAATGCATTAAGTGTTCATTTGTTTTGTATAAATATTTATCTCGTTACAGTTTGTAAAAGAACCACCTCTGGATGCAATAGTCCCGCTCCAGCTTCGCTTCGTGTACGCTCCGCCTATAGTTTTAACACTAGAGATAGTATCCCTAATAGCAGGTCTAGGTTTAATAATCCAAGGCCTATATAGGCTTTGGAAACCTAAGTATTTATTAGTGGACAACACCGAAAAGCCTGAAAAAGTGAAGCCTGAACGGAGAAAAAGTAATGTGATATTAAATATGTCTTTTAATAATGGGTTGTTGCCTGATGATGAATTAGCTAAGCAGGCCGTGTCTTTGCTGACCATTCAAGAAGATAGTTTTCTTGATAATAGGGATAGTACATGAATGGATTAGAGTACTTGGTTATTTTGCTAATTGCGAGATGATAGCAGACGCACTATCTCCGTATTGCCGGCCTAAAGAAAAGCGAATATAGAGATGCTTCAAGTTAATGAAATAATTTAAAGTTTTACGGCTTACTGTCTCACCACAATTGGGACATTGATAAAATTTACAAAATGCTGGATTAAAATAATAGAAGTGATAACTTAAACTAACTCAATTTGAACTATTTAATATTGAAATTGTTTTGAGAAAAGCTTGTATAATGATTTAAAGCAGCCATTCTCAAAGTGTGTTCCGCGGAACCCTAGGGCTAAAGTACTGCAAAAAATACCTACCAAAGGGAGATTATAAGGTTAATATTCCAACTAAATATTCCAACTAAATATTACATGATTACATATAAATCAGTTTTTTATAATTATATTAAGGTCTTCTTCGCCAAAGAAGTTTGAGAACCGCTGATGTAAAGTATGATAATCCAAGGAAATTTTATTGATTATAAAATATTACAAACTAAACACTGAGTTATGCGAAGCGAGAGAGAAGCGTCTGTGGGTTAGAGTGAGAGAGAATTAGCCTCCTGTATGCGTGAGAGAAAGGGAAGCTGAACAGAGAAATTGAACACTGAATTAGGCAGTAAAAAATAGTCTCAATTAAACGGTGTCCATGTCAATAACCAAGTACTATGATTAGTTAAAATAGTGGCATAGACTGTTGTTGAATATTTTTTGTGATTATTAGTAATATTTAAAGTTCCGAGTAATGCTACAACTTAGGTATTGGAGTCGCGTTGTTCGGAAGTGAAGTAAGGCGTTGCGCGCTGTACTGGCTGTATTGTCGTGTTTATTTAAAAAAATATTAAAATTAAATTCTTCTCTTCTCTTCTTTAATTCTCCAGAATAGTTCCTTAATTCGATTTTTAATAAATCTATCCATTGAGTTCGTTTACGATTTAAAAAAAATACAAATTAATTAATACATTATATAAGTAATTTACCGTTTTTTTTTGGATATTTTTTTTATATATTTTGCTTATAGTTTAAAATCAGGCGTATTAAATTTAGTATTAAATTGGAATTAGAAAACTTAAAGTAGTAATAATGCAAGCGTATTCCTTTATTATCGGATGCAGGGGGGCTACTCAGGCATATCCGAAGTTTCGTGATACGGTCGTTACCTTTGTAGCTTACGTGAATTTTGACATATAGAGCTCGTAAAAATCCTGTCAAAGTCTGTAAAATAAGCACTGAGTTGCCGCCCTGTGGGCTTATCACGAATTTAGTCTGGTTTTCGAACCGAGTTCGCTTCAAGCGATTTGTATGGAACTTTGAGCAGCGCCACCGCGTGCGGATTTGGAATTACAATATTTTAGATACTTTTTGTTAATTTTCGAATGTCTCGATCTTTCGTTCATTTGATAGATTGCTGGTGCTCGTTAGTCGTTAGTAAAAATTCATGATCCCGATTGCTAACGGATCCGTTTTACTTGTGACAGCTCGATTCGAAAGCCAGACTAAATTCGTGATAAGCCCACTGAGTACGCAGCGTACGCGACTCTACCATGAGATATACCAGTATCATTAGATAATAAGATTAAATAATGATAAGTTTGTAAATATTATTTTTAAGAGATACAATTGTGTTTTATGTTTTATTAAATTATTATTAAAGTATTATTTTTTATTGTTTTTTTCTTTTCGTTTCAGAAAGCGAGTGAATATGTATACCTATATATGTTAATATTGGTTTTCTTATAAATTCCAATTAGAATAAATAAAACTGCATAAAGTTGTTCCGCGACTCGTTACTAGGGAATCTCTGAACCTTGCCAATATTTATACGCCCATTGTCTAATACAGGTGGGTCTCAAGATTGGAAATTTTTTAGATAGGTCGGAGTCTAGTCAACTTTGGGAACCATTGGTGTAGTGACAGAAAATAAAACAAAAGATTATAAAAATAATAATTTTAATCACAGTCGATTTGAGTGGCCATTTAAACAATATAATTTAACAAACAGAATTATTAATACTATATATATTGTTAATATAATAAATGAAATAGCTATAAATAGCTATAAAAATAAATATATTTATATAAAATGGCTTTTATAGATTAAAACAAACAAATGAACAAAATATAATTAGAAAACTAAAAACTATTTTGAATTATAATCTAACAAAAAGGTAAAGTAAGGTTTTTAAAACCTTAATAAATAATCTAATTTATACGTAATTAATTCATAATAAAAACGCCTTAAATTTTTAAATAACAATATTTACAAGAAGCATACAGACTAGAATTAAATTCAAAATTAAATACCTACTAAATTTAAATACGAGATGTTTTAGATATTTTTCACAAATAAATCGAAATATTGTATTAGAATATCTTATTTAACTTCAGTATTGTATACAAAAGTTAAAATTTCAGGCGTTTCAGCCTCTATGTGGCGTAGATATGCGTATAAATCCAGGCGGTATAATGCGCTACATTGGTGTATACATCTGGTACACCACGTCTGGCACAGCCTGAGCCAAACGATGTCAAACCACGGAGTTCCCAACGACCACCAGATCTGCATTGAAGTGGACCTCCACTGTCACCCTGAAAAAGGAGGAGATTTCTTATGTATTGAATTGTTAGATAGAGCCCACATTTAACCCTAGAACTACCAACCGGTCAATATGACCTCTTTTTACCTCATCCGGTCATTTCGACTTGCAAAGTATTAAATATAATTCAATAAATTTATTGTAGTATTGTAAAAAATGGAATCGTTTACAAAAAAATATGAGTAAGGTTTTACATATAAGTCTTGTGACGGATTTTTGAAACCGGTTGGTAGTTCTAGTGTTAAAAAAACTAAATACTCACCACACAAGCACCAGTACTCCCATCAGTACTTCCAGCACATAAATGTCCATCATTGAGCGGCAAAGACAATGAGTATCTGTCCCTACATACTCTTAGAGGCAAAACGGGGACTTCGGCTTCCAGAAGTACATCTGTCAAAGTTCCATTTGTCTGTTCTCGGCCCCATCCCGTCGCATAGCACTCGTCTTTGAAATCGAAACCGTTTGTCTCCTCAATAAAAGGGTCGATTTCTTCACCAAATAACAGTTTTTTATCACTTCTTTCGCTGTTTTGCGTATTCCTTTTTCTCTCTCTGGAAATGTTCTTACGTATCAATTTGACCACGCTGTCCAAGCTGGCGCTGTCGTAGACCAAATCGCTGTTCTTGGCTTCAACATTTTCGGTTTTAGCCAACACTTCTTGCTGATCGTTACTTCTTTTAGAATCATTCGCGACTCGTATGTTATATCGCATGTATTTGTGCCTCTTATTTGTGAATCCAGCAAATATATTTTTAGTCAAATTGTTCAACTTTTCGAGATATTTCATTGCTGTTTCGGGGTTTGGTTTTGGCGGTTTCGAAGACTTCCTTTTGGACGGTTCCGTTATTGTTTTCTCGGTGTTTGGTCTCATGTAGAAAGACGTTGTTTTTTCCGTATTAAAGTTTGTTAACGGCGATTCGAAGTGGGGTAAGCAGATTGTTCGGATACGGCTGCGTGCGCTGACATCTGCTGGCTTCGTCATCTTCATTAATGCTGGAATATAAAAGACTTTGTTAATCAAATTTATTACTACAGCGATCCTGAAAGGTCCTCTCTAGGACTCTCGTGGATTTGATTCTGGTGGTAAATCATTTATGGGTTTATTTACTTTTTTTTTCTCTGAATTAAAATTTGTTTTTTTGTTAATTACGTTATGTACAGACTATAATTGACGAGTTTCTTGTCATTTTCAAGACCTAACAAAAGCAAGTGCACGCTTATAGTGTCTAAGCTAGTCATTCTCAACCTTTTTTTGTTCCGGCACAATTAACGATTTCACCGGTTAACGATTTCAAAATTTAGCCGACCTTTAGAATGCAAATAAATGAAAAATGAAAAAGAACTTTTAGTAAAAGTGCCGCGGCACAGTGGTTCAGAATCACTGGTCTAAGCTAATAAATTATTTTTAATTCATTTCAACAAGCTTCTACCTGAGCGAATCCCGAAAAGTGATTAGTTCACCATTATGCCTACCTGTAATAGTATAAAAAAGAACAAACCTATATCATGTTGATAATGATGGAATCTTTGATGCAGAACAATCCTTTCTATTGGTACGTACGATCCTTTCTGCTCGGCTCTGTCCCATTCTCCAAGTACTGCTGTCCAGAGTGCTGGTACTGGCAAGTTGAATAACTCACTGGAAGAACAGTCAGATTAAAGATTGAAGACAGGTGTGAGTTTATCTGAATATTTAGGAGTACTTACTTGTGGATGCAATGTGCTGTTGTTAAAAGCCATAATGGGTGAACCAGCACTCCACCACACCAGTGACCAATCAGACCATGACTTGGATGTAATAATTGAAGAGATACCTACAAAAAATACATATTTGATTTAAGTTCCTAAAACTGGAGGACTAAATGCATTGGGTAGATTTTTTTATATTATTTTCAATTTGACCCGTGGAGGGTACGTTGACCTTAGGCTTTAAATTTGTATGTACTTCATTCCTTCCATTGCTGATATCAAAAACTGGGTTTACCATTTAAAAAAAAGCTGTCTTTGAAATGACTTTGAACATTTTCCGACAATTATTCACCCATATTTTCCCGGGTTTCCATATGTTTTTCTCAGACTTTATAATAATCTGATTTTAAGCTAGAGTGTGGTCCATAACTATTTCAAAGCTGATTCTAAAACGCATGACAAGTAACTCGAATTTTAAACAATTACCTGCCAAGGCCAGGCTCCTCGCTTAGATTCTCTCCCCCTAATGATGCGAAGCTGTCCAGGACTTCTCTCGCGAGGTTGTCGCGTGTGTCTTCGTAGAGGTACACCGCATTCTGAAATTGAATTTTTTTTTTCTATTTATTAAAAACTTAGTACATCAGTGGGCTTATCACGAATTTTAGTCTGGCTTTCGAACCAAGTTCGCTTCAAGCGATTTGTATTGAAATTTGAGCAGCGCCACCGCGTGCGGATTTGGAACTACAATATTTTAGACTTTTTGTTAATTTTCAAACGTCTCGTTCTTTCGTTCATTTGATAGATTGCTGGTGTTCGTTAGTCGTTAGTAAAAATTCATGATCCCGATTGCTAACGGATCCGTTTTACTTGTGACAGCTCGATTCGAAAGCCATACTAAATTCGTGTTAAGCCCACAGTACAAGGCTTTCTACCAGCCAACCTTGAAATATTTATCAAGAAAAGAAAAGAAAATTATCACGTGAATTATTATTTCCTGTAAATGCTTTCATGATAATTAATTCCCGGATTTCCTGAAAAAAAAAAATCTGAATATAGGCCATCTCAACTCTCTACTAACGATACTTCAAACGTTCGACTGAATCACTCCTATTAAAATCATATTCTGAAATTACACATTTCCATGCGCCTGAGCAAGCTTTTAATGTATTCTTTTTTAAAATAATTAACATGTACAGATAGCAAAACAAACATGACACAAGACACTCATAACTCATTACCTTAGTGTGAAAATTTATCAATAATTCATAATATGCAAACCGTACTTCCTCTACTTATTAATCTCGACCTTATGTCTTTGACAATAACAGTGATATATGTTTGCTGGTAAGTGTATAGTTTGTACAGTGAGTCAATTGAACGTGCTCTTGAAGAAAGTGAAATTTGAACGATTTATAGTGTTTGTGGTATATTTGCAATATCATTTCTTCCGTGATCGCGTTTTTTAGTTAGCGCAGGCGCAGGTTCGAATCCCATTTCCATATTCATATACGTTTTTTTTTAAATTATACAACGAAATATTGAATTTATTATTACAAATGAAAAATATTTTTTTTTATCCCTACTGATATTATAAATATGAATGTGAGTTTGTTTGTTACGTTTTCACGCAACAACTACTTAACCGATCATCATATAACTTTGTACACATATCTTTGGAGGTACTAGAATTGACATAGGATATTTTTTATTTAAAAATACTTTTTTTACTGTAGTTTCCAATTGACTATAGTAAAATATTGAGTATAGTTCTATTGAAATGATCTCTGATACTTATTTAATGACTTAAATGCGAGCGAAGCCGCGGGTAAAAGCTAGTAATATAAATAAAATTTTAATTCACACGTAAACAAATCCTCATATCAAAAAAGCTTTAGTAGCTTAGTAGCTCATAGCCGTTAATTCGCGGTCCGAATATTCATTGAGACTAGAACATATAGCGTGTTTTAATTCGCGTGACAATACGATTTCCGATTATCATTTTTATTATTATCATTATTGTTTTATTTTTTTTTAATTCAGGAAGTTTCGAGAAACAATAAATATGTGTCAGCATTTGTTTCCTTGAAAATTGACGCGGATACAATAAATTACTTTTCCTCCATAAACACTTTCTATTATTTACCGGGAACAGAGGCTTCGGAGCTCCACATTCATTACTTCCTTCCGTATTTTCTAAAATCAATCTGGTTAAAAGATACCATTGAATAATGTATTAGTATAGCAATGTAATTATTTGACATTTTTCTTTTCATTTCATTGATAAACTGCATACCAATAAATCAGCCATTCTCAAAGTGTGTTCCGCGGAACCCTAGGGCTAAAATACTGCAAAAAATACCTACCAAAGGGAGATTATAAGGTTACATCTAAATATTCCAACTAAATATTACATTGCAATATGATTATTCATAAATACATATAAATCAGTTTTTTATAATTATATTAAGGCTTTTTCCTTCGCCAAAAAAGTTTGAGAACCGCTGCTATAACTTATAACTTTTGCTTATTACCAATACTCTTACTTTCTTTACTTAGCTATTTATTTACTCGTAAATAAAACACTAGGTATTTTAATTGTTTTGAAATATTTCGCATATATACCCCTTAGTGATTTGCGCGTAATTATAATCTAAAGGCATATGACGAGAAGAAATCACAAGAAACTCGCCAATCATAACCTGTACAATATAATTGTAGTAGGTACATTTTTGATTAGCTATAAAATAAAATTCCAGGCATACCAACATACACACAATCATTTCAGTAACACAACAGTAATGTCCCGCTTTACGCGAGTGATACGTTCCGGAAAAAACAATAATTCCCGCGACTTTAGAGAACTTGATGACTACATTATGTTTATACGCACTCTTTCGCATAATGCGGGGCAATTGAGCGCGAAATTTGAATTTCGCGTTATAGTGAAACCGCGCATAACGGAGTCGCGTAAAGCGGGGTATTACTGTATTTATAACAGTTATTCAACTACCAGATAAAGATAAGTATAAACCACCATATAAGGAGTTGATGGCATAGGATTTTAGTTTTTGTTTATGTATATACATAGTTGTAATTTTGGAGCATGTATTTTGCAAATGTCAATTACGACAAAGACAAAAAAGACAAGTACGCGCTAAGAGAGTTGATTCACAAAATACTAGGAGATACTATCACGGAACAAAAGGTCGTAATTGCATGTAAAAATTACTCAACACCTGAGTTTAACGAACTTATAAAATGCAACATAATCACACATTACTCAACGTCGTAATCCGAAGACATAATAGATAATCGACAACGCCGGAAGTGCATGGAACTCCGAGTCATAATTTCTAATAGAACGTACACTATGATGGCATTATAATTATCACCGCAAATTATATTACATCACTATTATAGATGTTACACAATTTTTTTTATACATTCATATGTGTACAGACCTTATTTTTTTATTACAGTCAAACTTCTATATCTGGGTTTTAATTTTTTTTTAAATATTTATTATCATCGTTATGAAAAGAAAAATGTGGACTGTTTTTGATAGAAAGAAACTGTGAAGCATCCGCCATTTATTGAATTAATTTATTACGAAAAATTGATAAATGAAGAACCGCTCTACCGATTTTGTGCACATAACTACACTTGAAAAAAATTATAAATAATAAAGCAACATCTAATTTGTAATACATTTAAATATGTCGTTAATTATTGTTTTATAAGATGAAATATTGGCATTAAAAATGTCCTTTAAGATACCTTAATAACACATATATTACTAATTATATTAAAACTAAAAATACAATTTACCAATTGGAAACATCCACCAAAAAAAAACCCAACTAGAACTGTAATATATTTAACAATAATATATAATATCATATTTTCGACTCCAAACGTTTGAATCACCCTGTATATTTTATATCTTTATTATATATTTGTTTATGTAATTTTATTTAATTAAAAGCTTTAATATAATTGTGGGATCAAGGGTGAAACGGAACGTAGGTGAATGAGAGACGAAAGATGCGAAAGAGTGAGAGAGGGGATCGTAGGGAGAGACGGGAGTGTTGGTTGGACGACGGCGAAGGACGGTGTGTGATTTGCAAGGCGGTGTTTATTTTAATTATTAAAAGACGTTATTGAACTCGAAGCTGTATTTAATTTGGAACCCACATAATTATAAAAAAACTGATTTATATGTATTTATGAATAATCATATTGCAATGTAATATTACGTAATATTTAGATGTAACCTTATAATCTCCCTTTGGTAGGTATTTTTTGTAATATTTTAGCTCTAGGGTTCCGCGGAACACCACTTTAAGAATGGCTGGGGTATATTAATTTGACTGTACCTATTTGAATGTACTCAGTGAAAGTACGAAAGACTCGATGCCATTATAGTGGAGGACGTCAACCTCACACCATCAACCTTGCAGTATGATCTATCTATGCCATAACACTACTAATATTTAGTACAAAAACACACACAAAAAAGCAAGTCATTTTATTTCAAAACAAATTACACAGCTATAGGTATATTGTAATGATGGAAATTATATTTAAAATTATTTTGCTTGTAATCCCCGCTACATTAGGTCGATGAAGGAAAATAACCTCTACCAACATTCAATAACTTGTCTCGACGCGTTTCGTCATTTCAAGTGGCATCATCAGGATACGTGTGGTCACTTCGGCAATGCAGCGGGAATTATAAGCAAAATAATTTTAAATAATTTCCTTTAATAAATTAATAATTGATTTCTAAGGAGAGGCGCTCGCTCAGTGGAAATTTTTAGTATCGAAATTAATAGCGATGATAATCGACAGCAAATCCGAGAATCAAAACCAACACGTCACTTCAAAAACATCCAGTCATTTATAACAGACAGTCTCCGTTAAACGGCGGATTGGTGATACTTATCGAGATAACATTTTAATTGGAAATAGGTCGTTTTGAATTCCTTCACGCCGTTCTTTATTTGAAAAAAAAACAAAACAATATTTTAATGTCGAAACAAATATAAAATGTCCACATATATATAATCAGTCGTTGAAGCGAAGCCGAAGCGACCGCACGTATCCGACGTGAAGTGGCGAAACGCGTCGAGACAAAATACTGAATGTTGTAGCGGGAATTATAAGCAAAATAATTTTAAATAATTTCCTTCCACATATATTGTATCAGTCATACTTAAAGTGTTATCCACGGAACCCTAGAGCTCCGTATGACGTCAATGAGGGTTCCGTGAAAATACCTACTAAAAGTAGACTATAAGTTCACAGATGAAAATTAACTATATACGACACTGTTTTGTTTTGTTGTAAACAACACCAAAAGTTTCAATAACTGAAATTAAAGAAAACGATATTTCAAGTAATTGTTTAACAACTTTTAGCTTTTAAAAATATCTACGGATTAACGTGGCGTTGTGTCAAGACGTCCATAGACAATCGCGACACTACCAGAGACTATGGCGCTGCGAAGCATAGCAAATATGAAATAGTATAAAGTTAAAAATCTAACTAAAAGCGTAATATTAATTACTCTGTAATATGATTATTAATAAAGAATGCGTATAAATTTTTTTCGAAATTATTTTAGAACTCCGTCAAATATTTCTCTTTCCAAAAAGGTTCCGTCGCTAAAAAAAAGTTTGAGAATCGCTGTTATTATGTCATAGAGACTGAGATCAAAATACATGAAAATAGCTAGTAATTTTTACAGCTAGTAAAGTAATCTAGATTAAGCTGTAAAAAGAATTGTACATTAATTCTAGTTAACACTAGATTGCCCGAAGAAGTCATTTTGACTGCTTTTTGATTTCAATTAGAAAAACAACTATGTATATAATTTTTGTGACTTTTTGTACGACATGTACTCAAATGCTGTTATTGCTAATAGTAGTTACTCCCCCCCCCCCTCCTTTTCATTTCCGGTATATATATATGTGTTATACCTAGATATAGGCACATATATACTAAAGTTCAGTCTTTCTAGTGTTAAAATGTCAAATTTGTTTACATAATGTAATAATATACTACTAAATTTTGCATCGCATGACAAGGCGAAACAAAACTTCGACAATTAACATTCTTTTTGATTATCTTCGTCCGGCATTCAGGTCATAAAGGCATGTGATATTATCTAATGCAGAAGCTTTTAATTTGCCAAATAATTGGCCCACTTTTTACGCTCATCACAAACTTTCGTTTTGTCTTCAAAATAAGAAGAACAGAGACACTCCATTTCTTTGTAAACACGCCATATGTACAAAAATACAACGTAATTAACCATTTTAATTTACATTGTTATACTAGCTTTTATCCCCGGCTTCGCTCGCATTTAAGTCATTATCAGAGATCATACTAACTATAGTCAATTGGAAACTATTATTACTGCTATTTCGCAATATATATACTAAGCGGCTTCGCTCGCGTTAAGAAGTATTATTATTAATTAGGTTTAGTTTGTGTGGCTTTACTTTTGTTTAACGTGTGTTAAGTAGTTATCACCATTCCTGTCGTGGGTCATAATTGAAAACTTGCTCCAGTTATTAACCACATATCTGTCAATTTTTAATTTCAGTTCAATCATTCGAAAATATAATAAGATTTATACAAACTTTCATCCCCTATTTTATCCCCTTAGGGGCAGAATTGATCTTAGCGGATGCCTACGTCACAACATCTACCTGCATGCCAAATTTCTAAATTTCTAAATATATATGGATATTTGAGTCCTTGCAAAAGAAAAATCCACTTTTTGCTTTTCAATTTTTATTACGACTGCTTGACATTGGCAGTCGTATTTTTTATAATTTATAACTAGCAAAAGGAGGTTGCGATCGCCAACAGCTAAAGTAATAAATGATTTATTAATTAATAAAAAGCATCCTATGTTACTTCTAGAACCTCCAAAAATATGTGTAAAATGTGTAAAAAGTTTCATGATGATGATGAAAACGTAACAAACAAACTCACATTCACGTTTATATTAGTAAGGGATTATTATTGTAGCCAATAGAGTCAGTGGACTGTATCAAATAAAAACTCTTGAAAATTATATTTCGAAGTCCTCATTCGAACGTCCCTCGCGTCCCTCTTTTGTTTCATTCCAAATTCAAATTGACAGATTTATTTATAAAAATATATACTTCTTTTCCGTCGTTAATTTATTATTGTAACACTACGACAAATTTTAAAATGGCAACACTAGTATTCCGTTAGGGTAAGGGTGGTCGGCCATCTTGTGAGTTGGAGTTAAGTTGGTTTTCCGTTAGCAGTGCGTGTTTTAAGTGTTTAATTGTTTTATATTGTTTTTAACCTGTTTACAATATTAACATGCTTCTTCTTTTTTTTTTAATTTAATAAATAATTATTATCCAATAAAATAATTGTTTTACAATGGCACCCAACGTGGGGCTATAATAATTGTTTTACATTATTATTTATTTTTATAATTTAAGTCAAGTATAATTTATAAAAATCAAAAGGAGGTTGCGATCGCCAACGAAAATTCTCCAGCATTTGTTTGGTTTCGCGGACCATTATAACTCATAAGTTTAAATATTTAAGTACAAAGAAAGACTTGAATGTGAACAACGACAATCGCACAATAGTTCACTCGACCTCAGCAGATACAAAAACTAAATGGAAGAAAGAACTTTTGACAAAAGAAGTTTCGTTCAAAAAAAACTATTACAAACCGTGGTGTAACTTAGACTTTCTGGCTTTTAAGAAAATAGAGAAATACGTGACCAACCTGCTGTGGCGAGATGTTTGGAATTCACTAATTTTTAGCTTTCACGATAACCTTATATTGTCATATATATATAACTAGCAGTTGCCCGCGACTACGTCTGCGTAATAATGAAGATAGAACAAAAAAATAAAACAATAAAATGAAATATATCTTTAAAAACAATTGAAAAACTGACAGCACGTTTGACCGCCAAAATTAGGCATAGACATCGAATTGTGTGAACTTATTTAAATTAAAATGTAATATTTGTTAAAAAAAACAATTGAAAATATTCTATAGCCTATGTTCATCAGGGATAATGTACGATTCTAATGGTAAAAGAATTTTTCAAATCGGTCCAGTAGTTTTGGAGCCTATTCAATACATACAAACAAACAATCAAATGTTTCCTCTTTATATATTAGTATAGATAACACTGAGTCCCGTTTTCAAATTAGGTACCAAAAAAGATGCACCTGTAGGTACATTGTTTTAATTGTATATATTTTTAATGAGTTTGTAAAATATGTAGGTATATACTGTAATCTTGCTCATTGTAATGTTAGCGCATGTATAGAGCCTACAATTAGATTATCAAAATTCTTAGTGTGATATTAATTCCAAGTCTAGTTGTAGAGCTCTGTTTGTGGACCCAATAAATAAATAAAACCTAGTTAATAAGTTTTTTTATGAGTTTCTTGTGGTCTTCTTCTCGTCATACGCCTTTTCGAAGCCATTGTAGAGTCTAACGATGAGCAAGCATACGCCTTTAGTGCCTATGCTAATAAAATATTTTCATTTTTAGATTTAAAATGATACGTTTGTTTTATTATTTTAAGTGTATATACCAGGGGTGACCAACCTGTGGCTTGCGAATCACATGCGACTCTTTGAAGGATTATTTGTAGCTCTCGGTAAATGTACCCGAGTTCCCTTTTCATTTATGTGCTATTATATTTTAAAAAAATATTATCGTTCCGTATGTGTTTCAAAATGTCTTTTAAATTAATGACAACAAGTATAAAAAACTAAGTGCAACGTTTTTTTAATACCTTTTTCGCATACATTTTAAATACGTATTTAATTCGTGAAAAATTTCATATTTTGAAAAAAAGGCTCGGACTATCAAGGAAGGCATAGCGGAAATGATTGTCGACTGCAGTTATTATCAAGATCGTTTTCGGCTAAATGTCTCTTAAGCCTTACGTAATTAAAATAAATTATTAGAGATGTGCCGATTATGACTTTGGCCGACTAGTCGACTAGCCGATTAGTCGGTTGTAAATAAGCCGACTAGTCGGCCAAGCCGATTACGGTTTAGGGGATTCCCGTGACGCTTCGTTTACAGCTGATTCGCTGTAATTTCAGTCACTACTGACATGTGGACAAATATAAATAACAAAGAAAGTTTTTTGAGTTTTACAGCTCACTAGTTTGACGATAGTTTCAAATATCATCACGCAATATTGCAATATATGACATTAAATATTATGTTGATTTGTTTTTTAATTAAGATACTAATTTTGTTTGATAAATGTCATCAATATATTTTCTTTATAAGGAAGTAACAAATACATTTTATTGAGAAATAGAGACAAAGTAACAGGCCGGATAGTCGGCTTTACCGACTAGTGGCCGACTAGTCGGAACATCTCTACAAATTATACAAAAACCAATATTAGCTGTGCTCTTCGTAAAAATCTCTATCTGTCGTGTTTGTTTAGGCTAATTGGTAGGAGGTAAATAGAGTGACGTGAGTTGTCATCTATTTTACGATAGTTTTTTGTTTTTTCACAGTTAGCCAATTGCCGAGTTAAGTTCTTTATACCGAAGCCAATAATAAATTAGCCGGCGTAATGTGAGGTACTTTTACATACAATGGTGTGATTAAAATGAAACTTTTCTTTTGATAAGTATCTTCTTTAATGCCAACAAAAGGAAACTAGGCTCTACAATATTCGCACCCTTTGTAAGTAGTCCATTCAGGACAAATCTCGGTTAATATTCGCCACTTAATGGTTTGATTAGTCAATACAATTACTTATTTAAAAGAACTGACATATATGCTTTTTTCTACAACAAGCCAAAATACAGGAAACATCTCGATACTAACTATCTTTAACTAACTAACTAGTGTTTTAATTTTGTTTTTATTTTTGTGATTTTTTCTTTCTTTTTTTTCCCTCTTCCTTATATCTATTTCATTATTGTGTAACATCTAAATTATGTAATTTTGTAATTTTATTAGAAGTGTAGTATCTGTCCCTTCATAACCTTGAGCATACCGTCCTATCCTATAATTAAAATTTCATTTAGTTTGTATAATAATACTGCTTTTTATAATATGTAGTTCTAATGTAATTTTGTAGGTAGGCTTTATAAATAAATAAATAAATATTTAAACTAAGTGCTAGGTTAAATCTTAAACCGCAACTACTCTCTAAAGTTTAACTAAAAAAAACTTTCTTAACTCAAAAAAGTGCAGCCAAACTCGGATTCGAACCGGCTACCGCTTACATAATCTTTTGGTATTGTCACGTAGATGCTTTTGAAATAGAAAACGCACGTACATAGAGTTTGAAACGTTTCGGAATGTAGTAGGTACGTAGGTATTTTCACTAATTTTCTATTGCGTATTTTTTAACATTAGATAAGAATTTCATGTCGTAAGAGGTGACTACTTTAAAGCCATGTGTTATGTGTGTGGTGTTATATTTTAGTTTGCATTAATAATGTATAATATAATTTATTAGTATTAGTCTATATGTGATAATGATTGTATATTAAGCTAATTAGTTAAGTTTCTTTAATAACTCATTAATCTATATATATAAAACTCAAAGGTGACTGACTGACTGACTGACTTAGTGATCTATCAATGCACAGCCCAAACCACTGGACGGATCGGGCTGAAATTTGGCATGCAGGTAGATATTATGACGTAGGCATCCGCTAAGAAAGGATTTTAATCAATTCCACCCCTAAGGGGATAAAATAGGGGATGAAAGTTTGTATAAATCTTATTAGATTTATTTCACATTATTACGCAGAACTAATGTTTTATAATAGTCTTCACTGTTGTTTGCCATTAACTTTAAGTCATTAACGAAGTGGACTTTGTAAATCATTAATAAGTGGACTTTACAACTCATTTACAAAGAAGGTATATAAACAGTCCACAAGATTCAATAAGAGAGATTCGATATACAACTCTTGACCAGAGAACGCTGTTAGTTTTAAGCAATAAATAAATCTTTATATCAAAAAGTGAAGTTTTGCTCTCGCCATCTAACACATGTCATTGATTTGAAAGCCTCTTAATTAATTTTAGTAAAAAAAAAAAATTATTAATTAAAAAAAAATTAGAAATTAATCAAATTTAACACAAACATATTTAATCTGTTTAGTGACAATTAATCTAAAAAGGAACAAAGGCATCTCCCGCAAACCGCATGCGGTAATTAAAGTTCATTGTATATCTATATATTCAGGATAATTAAAAATATTATTATTACATACCAATTAGTAGCATAATATACCTACTATATATATAATTCATTTATATTGTTTTAAAAAAAATAGACGGTAATTATAATAGGCGAGTTTCTTGTGGTCTTCTTCTCGTCATACGCCTTTCCGAAGCCATTGTAGAGTCTGACGATGAGCAAGCGCACGCCTTTAGTGCCTACGCTAATAAACGAAATTCATTTCATTTCAATATTTATCCAGCATTAAGGTTAAATTTTTAGGAGAAACGTGAAATTAAGTCATACGTAATTTGATTTTTTTAAATTTATTTACTTTTAGTAATTGGACTCCAATAGAGCGCTTTTACTTGTCAATACAAATACAAATATACAAATTAAATAAATTTAGTAGCTGTATACTGTCATTGTCCACTTACATACTATGGACTTATCACGAATTTTAGTCTGGCTTTCGAACCGAGTTTGCTTCAAGCGATTTGTATGGAAATTTGAGCAGCGCCACCGCGTGCGGATTTGGAACTACAATATTTTAGATACTTTTTGTTAATTTTCGAACGTCTCGATCTTTCGTTCATTTGATAGATTGCTGGTGCTCGTTAGTCGTTAGTAAAAATTCATGATCCCGATTGCTAACGGATCCGTTTTACTTGTGACAGCTTTATTCGAAAGCCAGAATAAATTCGTAATAAGCCTACTGATATTATTTAAGTAATATATATGTAAAGAAACGACATTTCATATTTGCCATGCTTCGCAACACCATAGTCTCTGGTCGTGTCGCGATTGTCTATGGACGTCTTGACACAACGCCACGTTAATGCATATAAATTATTAAAAGAGAAAAGTTGTTAAATAATTACTTGAAATATCGTTTCTTTAATTTCAGGTAAGAAATTTTAATGTTATACACAATCGTGTAATGTTATTATAGTTAAATATTAATAAAAAATACTCTTTAATTTCAGTTATTGAAACATTTGGTTTTATTAACAACAAAGAAAAGTGTCTACTAAAAAAACTGCGCCTAGTGTCTTATATATATATTTAATTAATTATTTAAGGAAGTTTGGTTAATTAAGACCGCGGAAGGTTAGGTTAGAGCGATATAGATCATTTAAGTGTGTTTATTTGTCATCATGATTAATCATGAAATTATGATAAATCGTTGACTTCGACGACAGCGTGGGTAATCGGAGACCGCCGCTTTTCTAGACTTTCACTCTCGAAGGTCGGGGTTCGAGACCGGCCGATGCCCTGCCACGAAACCAGATCGCTGATACGAGTAATACTCCCAGCTTAATTAACTTTAAAACGTTCCAAACTCCTTAACCATTGTGATGCGGTACTTTTGCATGCCAAGCAAATTCGAAAAGTGTGCCGCCAAATTTTAGATATATAATATTAACCCATTACTTCCCAAGCGTCCAAAACATTGGAATTTTTTTCATGAAATCTTTAAATTAAGTTCATAATACGTTAAGAAAAAATAATATGACAAAAAAAAATATTTTAAAAATTGTTTAATTCTGGAATCAGCCTGTCCTATAAATATGACAATGGGGATATAAATTATATTTTGTTTTTATTTTTATATTATATATATTTGGTAGAAGTCTAAGAATCAGTTTTATGTATTTTGAAGTTGGTTACTGTTTTCTTTTACGGAACATAATGCTTTTTTTGAAGCAACAAAAATGATCAATTTGAGAAAATTACGTAAATATTTTTCTCAGCGGAAAAAAATTATTTCATCAGAAAAACAGTATAAAAATACGAATTTCATCAGAAACAATAAAAAATAAAACTCTTAATAGGTTAAAAAAAAATTGAATATAGTGTCTTAAAAATAGGACAGTGGGAAGTAATGGGTTAATATTATTAAACAATATGATTCAAAAAATATATATATATTTTCCATTGTGTGCCGCCAAATTGTTCTAGAGGCCAAAGTGACTGATTCGATTATATTGCAATTTTTTTTTTTAAGTCAAATGTAGCTATTTTAAAAGACTATGGGGGTTTACTATCAGAATTCTAATCCTTCCAAATATCTCGTTGCAACTACGTCGTATTATAACAATCAAAATTATAACCAGTAACCCACGTAGAGTATTTAAAATGAGCCAGTTGAATGAATTTCACGGATATGTAATTAAAAAAACAATTTAACATAAGTAACACCTATAGTATAGTATAATAGTAAAAATGATTATGATCTGTGAGAAAATGCCAATCGATAAATGCACGGAAACAATTCTGATTATTTACATTTTTATAGCGACCGATTTCGATATATTTTTTGCGAGGTTTAGTCCCGTTTTAACCATTTTATTTTTATTTATTTAGAAAACTTACAACTTAATACAAAAAAATAAATATATACAAATGAAAATGAAAAGGGCAATAATCGTTCGCTATAACATGGAAAGCAGATTAGTACCTACGGAAAACTGAGATTAATATTTTTTTATACCTTGTTAAAACGAATCGTAGACCGACCTAACCTCATTGTAACAAATTACTTAATATAACGAATTATTTTCTTCCCTTCAATATCGTTATATCAAGGTTGCACTGTAATTTGTTTAAGAAATAAAGGATTAAATAACCGGATGAGTTTTACATAGGAGTAAATTTAATCGGATGAGTTTTCCGGTCGAGTATGTAACGCTGGTTTTTTCCAACATTCATGTCGAGGGGAAATGTCATGCGTTCGGAAAATAATATACTTATTGGTGTAGAGAAAACATATTGTTGTTCAATACGCAATAAGTGAAATTATATTCAGTACAATTAGATTGATTTTTTCAAATAGCTATAAATTAGTAGAGATGCGCCGACTATTGGTTTAATTGAATTTATCACTCTTAAATTTTATTATTTTATGTTCATTTTATTATTAATAATATATATATATTATAATAATATTATTTTGTAAGCTGATACCTGTGTGATTGTACCGTGGATCTGATATAATTTTAATTCTTGTGAATTATGTTATTTATATATAGTTATTTACTTTTTTTATGGATTAAAATTCAGTTTTTTTTTATTATTATTTTAAGTACAGGCTATGATTGACGAGTTTGCCTAAAGTTTTGACTACGTTAAAAAGACCTACCGATATATAGCAAAATGGAAGACTATCGCGTGCTCACCTTGGCCGTTTACTTCCGCGTCGAATGGCAAAATGCAGTTTCACGGTTTCGCTCGCACTCGATGTCTATAGAAATCCAAATTGCAATAAGTAATCGTAACCTTTGTACAGTCGACCACAGAAATAAATTAGCTTATTATAGAGCGATAAGAGAAACTTAAAAGTGTGTAGGGATTGTTGCAGATGGTGATTCATAGCAGCTTCTTGAGCCACCAAACTTGTTTAACCAAAAGCGAAGCAATATTCGATCGTCATATTTTTTTCATGTTCGTATTCAGCCGAATATTGAAATGAAATGACAATCGTTTATTAGCATAGGCACTAAAGACGTACACCTGCTCATCGTTAGACTCTACCATGACTTCGGAGAAGAAGACCACAAGTAACTCGTCAATCACAGTCTGTACATAAAATTTATATATAGGAAGTGAATTTTATCAACCCCCTCCCCCGTTCATCCCTTTACTTCGAAAAATCATTGTTATACAGTTTACTATAGCATATATATTTTGTTATTAAAAATCTATGTCATAACTTATATTTACAATTACTTCTTCAACGTTATCGTTAATAATGTTCTATTAGGATTACAATAAACAGACAGAGGGCGCTGTCTATAATCTAATAAATACAACCTCAGTGTCAATGACCTATAATAATAAAAAATTGGCAACAACATTAATCCATAAACACTAGAAAGTAAATCGAATCTCAGTCACAAACAACGTGAAACTTAGAGAATACTAAAAATCGATATTGGATTTATTTCCAATGATAGCCGTGAAGTTTTCGTCTTTCCATTTCGTTTTGTGACGTCACTGCGCTCTATTTTTTATACCTACGTTTATAAATAATATCGCATAAATAGTTTAGGTTATTTCAAAACATTATTAGCATTATTGGAGATCTGCCCTTAAAACACGAATAAATTAGATATAATTTTCAATTTTTCTTAGAACAAACAATTATCTGTTTTCAATAGTTTTTTAAAGCTATTCGAGAACATTGTTCAGTTGAGTTAATTCGGAATTTTGCGGCTTACTTAATTCGGGATTTTTGATTGAATATATCACCGGGTTTTATTATTTACAAAATCTAAATTATACAGAACGATTTAAATTGTTGTTATGTTTGTGTAGATTCTTTGGTGTTGTATTATCTCAGAAACTATTAAGAATACGTTTTTTTTTTTCATGAGATGAATAGTTATATTTTCAACAAAATTATTAAACTGTTAGTTATTAATAGAACCTGACGATATCCCTACTAATATTATAAATGTGAATGTGAGTTTGTTTGTTACGTTTTCACGCAACAACTACTTAACCGATCATCATGAAACTTTGTACACATATTTTTGGAGGCACTAGAAGTGACATAGGATACTTTTTATTATTTTTTACTATAGTTTCCAACTGACTATAATTTGGAATTTTCTATTGAAATGATCTCTGATACTTATTTAATGACTTAAATGCGAGCGAAGCCGCGGGTAAAAGCTAGTATTATATATATTTAAAAATATAAAAACATATGAATTGTATTAAACAACTGAAAATCAAACAAAAGACTAAAAAATTTTAATTGATTACAAATTACTATTCGTGTTTGATCTCGACGTAATACTAATTAAAATGAATACCATTCTTGTAACACATTTTGATGAATGTAAAAGTTTAATAAAAACTCACTGTTCACATTATTCATTATATAATGGGGCCGGCATAGTGGGCACGAGTGTGAATACGACGCTCGAATTGTATCAATTAAAAATACCAATAATTATTCTTAGAGAAAATCAATTGATTAATTATTATTCAATTTTAGTCGCAGTAGTACTCGATACTATAAAGGTTATAATTTTGAATTTTTAATGTATTATTATTTTCTATAAATATAAACCTTTACTTTGAATCTGGAAACTTGAATACAATTAACATTTTATGTTTACCCTTAGGTATACAATAGGATGACAATGCCCCTATACAGCAGCTATTCTTCTACATCATAGTAGATTTATTATATATTATTATGACAATTATTATTATGTAAGTGGACAATGCCAGTATACAGCAGCTAAATCAATTGATAATTAATAACTAGAACTATATTAAAATATGTATTAAATTTTTTGTAATTCACTGTTATTAGTATCACTGCTTAAATAAATTGAACATGTTGACTTGACTTGTTCAGTTATAAATAATATATGAATAAATAAATGTCATTTAGGAAAAATTGGGACCGACGTGACAGGCATTGCCTAGTGTGGGACCATCGAAAATCACACTGTTATTTTAATTTAGTAATAAATGAAATATAAAATAAATATAATTAGTTGGAACCAATATTTTATTTCCTTGTATAATAAAAATAATAAATCCTAAATAAAAAACAGATTTAGAGCACTTGGCGATCTTATCACTAAAAGTAATTTCTTCCAGATAACAAATTAATAAAATTTAATAAATAAAATTTCAATTATAGGAAAGGAACACACGACTAAAGATTTGAAGACAATGTTAAATTTATAATTAATAAATATATATTCATAGTATTTATTATTATTCTATATTATTTATTTGGACTATATATTACCTAAGTTATCTATTTTACAGTACGTCTTAATTGGTCTACATCGAAGTTCAATTTAAAATGAAAGTAAGAAAGTGACAATGCTCTAATTAAAGTACGAAAACACACCTTTTGTACAATTTTTAATTAAAATTAATTAATTAATAAACTCAATACGCTTACCTCTAGGACTATAAGCTGAGACGACAATAAAAAAATAAACAATAAAAATTAAAAGCACACATTTCCCGCTAAAACACCGAGTGTCCTTCGACATTTTCGCGGGTAAACTAATCCATATTTCTTTTTATCCACACTCTATTACGTCGTGTCGCATAATATTGTCATTAATTTTACAAATAAAAAAATTAAGTCAGTAAAAGTTTTATGTGCAAATTGAAACGGAACACGAACTGTTCGACATTTTCTTTTTTTGCGCCGATTTTACGCGCGAACAGATTTTGATTAAGCGATGCGACCGATCACTTCTGTTACGGAATTGAAAATGATTATTGCAGAGGTGACTCGGTTGTCGGAGCGATATGTTTTTACTTTTTTAGTGGAATGGCGCCTGTCTCGCGTCAGCCACTCTGAGAAAATCGTACCAGATGATTAGTCGTTACTGAGATTATTATTATAGATTGTGAGTTGTATTTTTAATGCGTTATATCTTTGTTAAACGTTTTGTTTATTTTTTGTTTACAGTTTTGATAGCAGTGCGATTATAAGTTAATTAGAATTTTAACTATAGATAATTGCAATTATTAGCTAGATTTATGGTTTTTTGTGAATTAGCATTTTGTAATTTCTTATTGGGTTTTTGCCCGAATACTCAATATTCGCAGAATTGTCTTTAATGAAATGAAATGAAAATCGTTTATTAGCATAGGCACTAAAGGCGTGCACTCGCTCATCGTTAGAATCTACCGTGACTTCGAAAAGACGTATGGCGAGAAGAATACCACAAAAAACTCGTAATAGATGTCTGAAGCCATTAAAAAAGAAAAAGTAACATTTACTGATTAAACTGTTGTTAAACGTAAATTTTATCTAATTATTTTTAATTAAATATAAGTTAAATAATACTCATATTAATCTTTATTCATTCCAAATGTTATAATCACCTATTTAAGCTATCATTTTTATCAAGTTTGATTCAATGTACAGAGCCATCTAGTGGTGTTATTTTATATTACTATGTATCAAATAAAAGTTTGTATTTGTAATAGTTACAATAGTTTTTACTAGATGGCGCTCTATATTTCTTACAATTTTGTGTTTGATAGCTGTATCTCTTTTCAACGACTTTGATTAAAAAGAGACAGCAAGATTAAACTGTCATATTAGCGGAACGTAAACATTTCTTTAGTTGTCAATTTGTATTCCACCGTGGCGGTTTAGTTGGTTAAAACGGAAGTTCGATCGTAGTTTTTTTAAACTTTATCTACGTAAATGTGAATTAATTATTAATTAAAGTTTAGAATACACTCGAAAAGTCTAGTATCTATGTTTAAGTGCGTTGTGTTTGTAGTTTTATGTTATAAATCCGAGTTATTTGAGATGAAATAACGGTATAATTGAACTTTTGTGTGCCCACTTGCCTAGTTTTGTGAGTGTTCGTGGATGAATATTACATATTTCACGTGTGGGGATAGGTGTTAAATGGAGGAAAATGTTGTATTGATATTTATCTGATAAATACATAGGTAAGCTAGTTTTTATTCGCACACAAAATGCTTATTACGACCTTGTCTTGTATCCATTCTCTCGAATTGTCACGTTCTTCAACTTCTGTGAAAAGGTTGCGAAAGTGTAATCTGAATCATAGAAAAAAATCTAACTTTACTACTTTTGACTTCAAGTCATTTGTTTTTGTGATTTTCATTTGTCTTATAAATTTATATATTGTAATATTTATAAGGAAAATACAATACTTGAATTTTAAGCTGGAATTCCCTGTCATACGTTCAAGAGACAAGAAAGACATAAATATATAACAAAACATACATTTGGTTCAGTTTCTTTTTGACATGAGGGTTTACGTGTGAATTAAATTTTTATAATTTCTTATTGGGCTGCTGCCCGAATACTCGACATTGGCAGAATTGTCTTTAACACTAGAAGTGTCGGGCTGCATACTATACCTTTAAAGACCGCAGCCGTCAATTTTGTTTACTTTAAGAACATCGCTGCCGTCACATTGACGTAAAGGAATCTCATATACCACAAATATAATAAAGGTTTTTTATATGGATTTAAGCTGACAATAACAAATTAGGAAAAACAATAAAATACGAAAAGAAACAAAAACATAGTTTGTAAAATATTTAAGAATGAAATCGCTGTGCCGTCAAATTGACGGTGTTGGTCTTTCTAGTGTTAATAGATGTCTGAGGTCATTAATAAAAACGAAGAAGAAAACATACATTTATTTTAGAGGAATCAAATCTTCAATGTAACAAGCCAGCTTACTAATTGCTTCACCACATAGATTGATGTTTATTTATTTATAAAGCCTACCTACAAGATTACATTAGAACTACATATTATAAAAAGGACTACTATTATATAAACTAAATTAAAGTTTAATTATAGGATAGGATAGCATGCTCAAGATGATAAAGGGATAGAATAGAATATAGATGATAAAATTACAAAAATATATAAAAATAAAAAACAAGAACCTAATAGATGTAAGGAAGAGGTGAGAAAAAAAAGGATCACAAACAAAAACAAAATTTTAAATACTGGTTAGTTAGTTAGTTGAAGATAGCTAGTATCAAGATGTTTCCTGTATTTTGGTTTGTATTTTAAACCTTTTAGAGCAGCGGTTCTCAAACTTATTTGGTGAACGAAAAAGCCTTAATATAATTATCAAAACTGATTTATATGTATTTATGAATAATCATATTGCAATGTAATATTTAGTTGGAATATTTATATGTAACCTTATAATCTTCCTTTGGTAGGTATTTTTTGCAGTATTTTAGCCCTAGGGTTCCGCAGAACACACTTTGAGAATGGCTGATTTAGAGTAACCTTTCTTACATGGAGAAATCTGATACGGATATCATGATACTGGTGTAGGCATAAAACCATTAAAATCAGACTCTCTTGTATTAAATGAATTAAAAAATATATTTTATTATATGAGAAATGTATCTGTACGTAAAAAGTATGTCTTGTTTTTATGATTATAAATACATATCAAATTTATTGTATGTATTTATTGCATGTCCCAATTATAATAATTAAGATGTCAATACAATCCAGTGTCAATGTGATAGTAGGTTCATTATAACATTAGTATGTAAGTGGACAATGCCAGTATACTTATAGCAGCTAAATCAAATTGATTGTGATAATTTATATTTGTATTTATTATTTTTTTCGGACAATGCCAGTATATAGTGGCTAAATCAAAACGATTGTGATAATTTATATTTGTATTTATTTTGACGAGTAAAAAAAAAAATAATAATAAAAAACTAGAGATTATGTATAGTCGTAAATCTAGTTAGAAACACATGTAAAGTGACCTAGGTAGCCTAGTTCACAGCATTGTTTGATTATAAACTACCTGCAATAAGTTACCTGTTACAACAATGTTAGGTATAGAACTGTCTACATGGTTTCATAACTTTCTCTATATGTGGTATTTATTGACCTATTTAAAAAAAAAAATCAATAAATAAGCTATAGTCTACTGCAGCCATTCTCAAAGTGTTCCGCGGAACCCTAGGGCTAAAATACTGCAAAAAAATACCTACCAAAGGGAGATTATAAGGTTACATCTAAATATTCCAACTAAACATTACGTAATATTACATTGCAATATGATTATTCATAAATACATATAAATTAGTTTTTTATAATTATATTAAGGCTTTTTCCTTCGCCAAAAAAGTTTGAGAACCTCTGGTCCACTGAGTCGTTTTGTTAGTATTTTTAATAAGGATATAGCGTTAATTCTGCCTCCTAAAATTACATTTCAAAACCTAACACTAAAAAAAAATTAAAATATTTATGTTTGGAACTAGTTAAGGCTATATGGGAGAGATGTGTGTGTTATTTACAGGTAATCCTCGCTTTACGTCGTTTCGTTTTACGTCACTATTCTCTGGTAACTAACATGACGTAAAACTGCCCGTAATATTATATTTGTTATCTGTAATTTAAGCAACTATTGAAGACTGCTGCCTATTCTACAGGTGTTTTCTATCTCAGGTAGTAAAATCATTACCACTTATTATTGTAATGTTTGATTACATAATTTCTAAAAAAAAATCTTAAAAAATAACGAAATATTTTAGATGTTTTAGCTTCCTTTAAAATATTAAAAGTCAACGATCATTGACTACCTAATGGTTTAAGAATTCCAATAAAAATGTGATCAATTTAAAAAATCACCTAAACTTTACAATTTTCAAACTTTAAAAAGAATTTTTAAATTAATAGCATTATACGACTGGTCGTGTTAGACGGCAAATTTTGGAATGTCATCACGGAGATTGATCGTGGCTGTTAAATGTGTTCTTTTAATTTTGTTGTCTTGCAAAGTTAGTAAACCGGCTTTTGAGTGACGCAACGGTCGTCATTGCCTTAATTGCAACGAGGAAATCTCTGAGCATTTTATTGAAACCTTATGCAATTACTGATATAGCTTATAATTGACAATTTCAAATGCCTATTTTCCTTTTTATATTACTAAAATAACTGTTACTAGGCTAATACTCACCTCAGTATATATATATATATATATATATATATATATATATATATATATATATAGACATGAATTGTACAAAGAACTAAATATGTGTAATACTTAAACCAAACAACCAGATCTACTTTCGCACACATACTTTTCACGAAGGGAGGGCCTCGCAACGGCTAAGGCCGCCACTGACCCACCTCCTCCATTGTTGTATTTGGGTGTAATGAAACGACCATGTGCATGCTAAATGTCAACTACCTTCATATACAACATCTCCCCTCTTATAAAGTATTATTTATTTATTTCTTAACAATAACAAACATATGCCGGCTTAAGGAGAAAATTACATCCAAGTTAATCCCTAAATTAGGACCGTATTCAGGGGGGCTACTCACGCATATCCGAAGTTTAATTTAATTAATAAGCCCTGAGTAGTCTATCCATCATCAAGTCACTACCAAATCCGTAATTTGGTGATTGATTATGGCTCCATAAGTGTTCCTGAGTAGGAAACGCCCGTATCTTCGTCCGAAGTTAGTGCGCCTGAGTAGCCCTCCAGAAACGACGCTCAAGCAACTCTACTTAAAACAAGACTTAAGCAGAGTATGATTCTAGAATCGCTCTTGAGCATAGATTCAATAATCAATGGACTAACTACAGTTGAAACTATGCTCGAGCATCGTTTCTGACAGGTTTTATTGTGTTAGGGTTTCGTTTCTAATAATTGAGACCATCAAAAACAAATGAAGTGCTAATGTAACAATAAACAATTGAACGAGATATTCCTTTGTTTTTCTAGTAAGCCCTTATCCCCGATATTGATTCTAAAAGGTATAGCCAAAGAATGTGTAACAAAGAGGAAGTGTTTAAAACAGCCATTCTCAAAGTGTGTTCCGCGGAACCCTAGGGCTAAAATACTGCAAAAAATACCTACTAAAGGGAGATTATAAGGTTACATCTAAATATTCCAACTAAATATTACATTGCAATATGATTATTCATCCGCTGGTTTAAAATAATAGACAACATAAGTCATAAGTTCAATAACTTCGTAAGTTATTAGCAGACATAACGGGAATTGAAGCAGAGACCTCGTAGTCCATAACGGTGGCGAATAGTGTACAGTGGACCTATTGTTCGAGGTCGGTGCACACGATAATTTGAAGTTTTAATGGAATCGCCAAAGCGTTCAAATTGAACAGTTCGTAGCATACAAGGTGGGGCATGGGAACCTCCCATGTTACAATAAATCGTCATCACCGACAGGAAAACAATTTTGTCTTGGACATGCAAATTTAGAGCAACTGGATTTTGGTAAATATATATTTTTTCTCAATATCTCATATACTTTTCCATTACCAGTATTTTGGAATATGGGAGGTTCCCGTGCCTCGCTCAGTACTTATGGCATAATACTATTACATACATACTACTGATTCAAATCTAGCCTTTCAGTTTAGTTCCACTGAAATGAAATGAAAATCGTTTATTAGCATAGGCACTAAAAGTGGGGAATTTGCTCATCGTTAGACTTTTGGAGAAACTGATGTGTAATAATATTGCTGATTAAAATTGATAAAAAATATAATTATCACAATGCATTGTGGCAATAGAAAGACAAGAAGAAACAAGAAAGATGACACTGACAGACTAAACGTCAAAACCTCAAATCTTCTTAAATAAGTATTTTCGGCTTGTAGAATCGACCGCCACAGACTCTACAATGGCTTGTTCTTCTACAAAGGCGTATGACGAGAAGAATACCACAAGAAACTCGTCAATCATAGCATAGTACATAAAATGATAATAAAAAAATATATACTGAATTTTCGTTGCTTGGTTTTTGTTTTATTATTTTGGAAGATTTTACAATTAGGTGATTAATTAGCTTTACAAGTACATTCTCATGGTAAAGGTGAATTAAAAGTTTTAAAACATTTCGTTTCGTGATGTAATTGTGTGAGAGAATGTTGTGTAATCGATCATTGTTCTGATTCTGAACTATGTGTGTAATAACATTGTAAACACTCTTATTGGAACAAGTACGATCTTATAATTGTCTTTGAAAGAAAAACCTTTGCTAAATGTACAAGCTTTTCGAGATATCTTTTATTCCTTATATTGATATATTTTTTATACTAATAGCCCAGCATATGACCACACTCCGCCTAATGTTAAACTAGAGTGCGGTCCACAGTTACCACAGACAACAGTCGACTCCACTATGCCAGCTTGAGGAGACGAATGTGCTCTGTCCAAATTAACAGGGCACACTCCTCTCGTTATCCCGGCTACTTCCAAGTTGATCCCGAAACGCGACTAGGTCACTTCACGGGTGTTCCGCTTGAAAGTGAGGACGATATACTGGGCTAATGTCATCATCAGTCTGCCTACCACTCTTGAAAATGGACAATTGTTGTTAATTATAATAAGAGATTTTTTAAAAATACTTCTGAGTCTACAAAGTGCTTTACTGATGGAGCCCATACTAGGCCTGACCTCTCCTGTGGGATCGAGTAAGAATATAATAACAATTAATAGACCAGTTCTTCATTCACATTTGATTCATTCCAATTAGAATAAAGGGAATACTTAAGAAAACTAGGGAGTCTCTGAGCGTTACCAATATATATACCCCCGTTTTTATAAGATAGCCAATAGGTGCGCCCCAAGATTGAGAAATTTTATTAGATGGGTCTGATCCCAGTCAACTGATCATTCGTATTTCCGATTAATGTTATTTATTCTTTTTTTTTTTTGACAAATACAGGGTTGGTTATTTCAAATAATATTAAACAATTAAACTATCTTGTAGAAAACAAGTTAATTACGTGATTTTTTAATTTGCACCTTGGTTTACCATCGGATTAAGTTACCGGTTCTAAATAGTAATTATCTACTTAAGTGCCTTACGACATTGATATTAGAAACGGCGTGGAATCGATCTGAACAATAAATTCAATTTGAATATTAACCTTGATTACCTAAATTTACTTCATAAGGAAAGTGTTACTTAACCTGAAGGACGTTGGTTCAAATCTGATTTAGATAAAGTGGTTCAATGTGACCTATTGTTGTCATTTTTTAAATGCATTTATGAAGTAACCGTTCTGAATCTAGTGAAAAGGGAGTATTAAAAAATGTACTTAAATGTTTACACTAATTTCAGAGCTCAATGCTTGAGTACAGATTTATGATTAGTGTTCCAAATTTAAAATCGCACCAATCAAATCGCACGCTTAAAAAAATTTGACCAATGATAATAAGCCATTGCAACTGTCTACTGTCACCTAGCTGTCATTACGTTCTATAAATAACAAAAAGAAAAGAATGCAAATTAATATTTAAACTGGATATTTTATATATGTATACAGATTCTACACTCAAGCAATAATCAGGTGATTACGCTCAAGCGTGGTTTCTGAATATAGGCATAGCGGTTCTCAAACTTTTTTGGCGAAGGAAAAAGCCTTAATATAATTATAAAAAACTGATTTATATGTATTTATGAATAATCATATTGCAATGTAATATTTAGTTGGAATATTTAGATGTAACCTTATAACCTTTGGTAGGTATTTTTTGCAGTATTTTAGCCCTAGGGTTCCGCGGAACACACTTTGAGAATGGCTGGCATAGGCACTAAAGGCGTGCGCTTGCTCATCGTTAGACTCTACCATGACTTCGGAAAGGCGTATAACGAGAAGAAGACCACAAGAAACTCGCCAATCGTAGCCTGTACATAAAATTATAATAAAAAAATATATACTGAGTTTTCGTTCAGAAAAAATGATATGATATGATAATAAGTGTATGACCAAATCAGTTTTGCACTGAAATGAAATAAACCAATATGTTCTTTCGGCATCGTCTACCTACCTCAGTGGGACTAATTAAAACAAAGAACACCAGCAAGTTTGACTTTACGAGTTACCAATTTACACGCCGGATATTGAAACGTGTTCTAAATATTCAAGATTTACCATAAAGTCAATTTCTAGTGTTATTTCCTTTTGTGCTCTTTTATACGTTACTCTATGCGTAATATTTGTCAATCAAGTCGGCATATTAGAAAATTTATTTTAGAAATAAACGCTTTTTAGACGTTTAGCTGAGGCAGCACTCATGGACTACTCAAGGTTTCATGCCAGTCTATGAGATAATCTGGGATAGTAGAACCTCGAATTTTGCGTTGAAAGCCTTGAGCTTCTATTTATACCCGTTATAGCAATTATTTCATTAGCAACCTATCTGATAATTCATAATTGACTCATTCCAACATCGAGGTCAATTAATAGGGTCAAAGTAAACGATATGCAACTATAATTAAATGAGACGTATTGTTTTAAGTCTAACAGATCTAAGATATAGCAAATAGAAAGAAAAGATGACGATCTTGTGGTCTTCTTCTCGTTATACGCCTTTCCGAAGCCATTGTAGAGTCTGACAATGAGCAAGCGCACGCCTTTAGTGCCTATGCTAATATATTAACTGCGCATAAGAAGGATCGGAAATGTGTTCAATTGAAGAGCTCCTTTAAACGTTATTATGCGGGTTAGATCAGTGTTGTCTGCTTAATACAATAGGGTGTTTAGGTAGATGTTGGAGGATTCCCATTAGATTTGTTTAGAATGTATTTTCGGAGTGGTTTCTTATTAGTTTTTTTTCCCTTTAAATCAGACTAAAAACCAAAAGAGTTCATAGAATCTATAATTGCTGTGCCTGTGAGATCGGCATTAATAAAAACCTTATTCATAAAATTTCAATTTTGTTTTTGTTTTCAGATATAATGGCGTCGAAGTGGTTGTGGTCCGTGGTGTTATTTTCTGTCATATTATGTGGGAATGGTAAGTTAAATATTTAGGG
Organism: Tineola bisselliella; assembly: GCA_028551675.1. Lineage (NCBI taxonomy): Eukaryota > Metazoa > Arthropoda > Insecta > Lepidoptera > Tineidae > Tineola > Tineola bisselliella. The sequence continues at coordinate 47,938 of JAPWLS010000053.1, forward strand.
AAATAAATAATAGAGGTGTACTGCCACTGACAATGGTTGTTAATCCGGTCGAGTTTTGTTTTGGGAGCAGTGGGCTTATCACGAATTTAGTCTGGCTTTTGAATCGAGCTGTCACAAGTAAAACGGATCCGTTAGGAATCGGGATCATGAATTTTTACTAACGACTAACGAGCACCAGCAATCTATCAAATGAACGAAAGATCGAGACGTTCGAAAATTAACAAAAAGTATCTAAAATATTGTAGTTCCAAATCCGCACGCGGTGGCGCTGCTCAAATTTCCATACAAATTGCTTGAAGCGAACTCGGTTCGAAAGCCAGACTAAAATTCGTGATAAGCCTATAGTTTGAAGTAGAGTGTAATAAGAGAAGTGTTCCCTGTCAACCTGTACTACAAGACTACTTGTATATATAATACAATGCAAGCTTGATATAACGATACTGAAGGGAGTCAGAAAATAATTCCTTATATCAAGTAATTTGTTACAATGAGGTTAGGTCGGTCTACGATTCCTTTTAACAAGGTTAAAAAAAAATTAATCTCAGCTTTACGTAGGTACTAATCTGCTTTCCCTGTTATAGCGAACGATTTCGTTAAATAGAGGTAAATAAATACCTACTTTCTTTTTGTATTTTGCAAAGATTGAAAATTCGTTATAAAAAGGTTTTTAACAAATGTATTCGTAATGTAAAGGTATATTTTGCATTAGCTCTTACGGGCAGTTCTAGGGGATTTCGAAAAATTAGTTAAATTGAGGAAATCGTTATATTGAGGGTCGTTACATTAAGATTACTCTGTATTATCCTATTGGAAAATTTGGTCTTGTCAAAATACAATTATACTTAAAATACAATAATATGCAGCAACTGTAATAGCGTATTTACAACCCAGTGACTTGGGTATCGTACCCGGGACTTCATCACTGAGATCTGTACTGTAAAATGATGAAATAATAATATTGTATCAGTGTGAGTGAAAGTTTTAGTCTACACCAGTGTTTCCCAACCTTTTTTGTGCCATGCCCCACCTTAGTCTTTCTAAAATTCTTATGCCCTTATGAAACCAAACACCCAGTTAATATTATGGTCTCGTCAAGTGAAATTATACCTAATAGTTATTTACCGCAATTATTTAAGAATTTGCTTTTTTCGTTAAATTTAGCACCGCAAATAGCCCTGAATGAAAGGGTTAAACTCGTGTCGAGTCCATTTTCGAATTGCTCCCCTTAACAATCAAATTGGCGTGGGTCCCACTTTGGGAAACACTGGTCTACACGATTGATACACTAATTAAATTTTTATGTATGTGCTAGAAATGAGAGCATTGAATTTCAAGTGTTTGTCTTTGTGGGTGTGGTTCGTGGTTTGATTTTTGAAATGGGTTAGGAAGTTGTGGGTTATTGAAAAAATTAAGTTTTTTTTTTTGCTACCTGAAGTTAAATTATCAAAGTGATATTGATTTCATGAGCGTAAGATGAGATTTTAATTGTGGGAGATGTTTTTTAAATTGACGTCAGAGTACTGCCTACTCTTAATATCTTATTGTAGCTATATAGTTTAAGTAAATATATGATTTTATGTATTACAATTAGAAAGTTATTAAAAACGTTCCGTGTGTGGTGTCCATTTGTTGTGAGACAGTGTCCAGTTTGTGATCTGAAGCCGTGACGAGATTTCACTTTTTATGATTTTTTTTTATTTTTTATTTTCACGAATACTCTACTCGAGGTTAAATTTAGAAGATTTAAGAAGGTTTATTAGTAATTTGTAAATAAATAAAATCTTTGTTGCAAAAAAAAATTTTGTTTTTTACATAGGCGAGCATTATCTACCAGCTAACCTTTGTCGGTGTGAGCGGTGATATTCGGTGCAATGAAAAGAAAATAATAACTAAAGATACACAATACATACATTACATAAAATAATAAATAATAATATATACTTAAATACATAAATATTTATGAAGAAAAGTTATAAGTGAATTAAATAAATGGTGGAATTAAGAGATATTTTGTTTTGCGATAAAATATTTAGTCAGAAGGTTTTTTAAAAATGTGACTCGATGGAGCCTTTCTGATGCTGAATGCTACCAAGCATGTTTGTACAAATTGATCCTAAAAAAACTAAGGCAAATTTTTAAAGAACTTTTGTTATATCACTTTTTTTCAGGCGAAACAAATCTCCCGCCAGTATTTACCCAAGATATGGACAATCTAGCGTTATCGGAAAGCACACCAGTCGGTACACGAGTCTATTCGTTGCAGGGTAAAGATCCTGAAGATTATCCTGTAAGTTATTAGTTTTCAATTGAACAAAAAAACAATAAACAAGATAATAATTAAGTTTAAATATTTTTAGATAAAATACGGTTTGGCCGGCACGGATAGGTTTTCAGTGGTTCCTGAAACTGGTGACGTTATGTTAATCAAGCCTTTAGACCGAGAGGTATGAGTTAAGTTACAGAAGTAGTCGCTAATATAGGTTAATAACACAGCCACATAAAAAAAAAATTCTGACCTGGAGGTCTCACTATATGTACTATATGTTATGTGTGTTATGTACCGGGGTCAGTTTTATTCCAGCACCATTCCAACCTCAAAATATGAGAGATTATGGCTTTCGAATTCGGATGCAGCGACCCCAAAAACATATAATGCAATAGTGAGACCTCCAGGTCAGAATTTTTTTTTTATGTGGCTGTGTAATATATTACTAAAATGAATTTAAAATAAAAATTTTCATTTGCCAATTGAATCTGAGATCTCAGAGTGAAGGCTAGGTCTAATTAAACGGGAATTAGTGGTGTTTTTTCTTCCTCAGGTAGTTGATAACATAAAGTTCTTAGTGTCCATCGAAGATGTGGTGCCTGGTGCCAGTAACAATGTTGTCCAAGTGCCCGTAACGGTTATTGTTCTTGATGAGAATGATAATCCACCAGTATTTAAAAATGTATGTACTAAAATGGATACAGTTTTTGTAGGTATATAAGCGATAGAAAGAGAAACAAATGCGGTGATGTGAACGGCAAAGGAAATATCTGCATCCCTTTCACGCATGCCTCAACTTCGACACGATAAAAATATAGTTATCCCTTTCTGATTGTTTCTTCCAGTCTAAAGTCCAATCTGTATCCATTTGAAGATTGTTGACTTTACGCGCTACGTATTATAGCATCCGGGATGAGAGGATCGTAGTTGCTTATATCGCTAGATTCTATTAAGACAGTCGGAACTAAGATAGTGTTAGCCCGATTGAAGAAATATCCTTAAATTAATAGTCCGTTTGTTAAGAAAAGTTTTAAACTATGGAATTCTTAACTGTATTTGGAAGTTGAAATCGGGTTAGACTACAGACTGATGGCATTAGCCCAGTATGCCGTCCTGGGGAAGTACCACCACTTTCAAGCGGAACACCCATGAAGCGACCTAGTCGCGTTTCGGGATCAGCTTGGAAGTAGCCGGGATAACGAGATTAGTGTGCCCTGTTAATTTGGACAGAGTGCATTCGTCTCCTCAAGCCCGCATAGTGGAGTCGAGTGGAGTAACAGTTGTCTCTACTCATGGACTGCACTCTAGCTTAACATTAGGCGGAGTGTGGTCATATGCTGGGCTATCAATAAAAAAAATGAAACCACGATGTGCATCACTAGTTTTAAAACATCCTCTTTATTAATTCCAGAGTCCATATGAGGTAGAAGTGCCGGAAGACGAAATTACAGGTAAAATAATCCTTGAGAATATTCTAGTCGATGATGTGGATACTGTTGGGGATAATTTGGAAGTTACGTGTGTGAGTAATGCACAGGTAAGTTACAGACTGTGGGCTGACTTAGTCGTGTCAGTCATCGCAACGCAAACTTAAAAGCATAGATTCACTTATTACAGTTTAAAACTTTAAACGTCACTCAGTAGTACAAAACAAAATATACTATACTAAACACACGCTTGAAACAAGTAATTATAAGGTGATCACAGTTCAAACTGTACTTGAGCGTTTTACTGAAGACTGGTCTTCGAGTAGTATATTTTAGAACAGTGTTTCCCAACCTGTTTTGTGCCATGCCCCACCTTAGCCTTTCTCCCCCTATGTAACCAAACACCCAGTTGATATTTTAGTCTCGTCAAGCGAAATTATACCTAATAGTTATTTACTGCAATTATTTAAGAATTTGCTTTTTTCGTTAAATTAGGCACCGAAATCTAGCATTGCATTTAAATGGCCCGGAGCGAAAGGGTTGAACTGGTGTCTAGTTTATTTAAGAATTGCCCCCTTTAACTATCAAATTAGCCCCACTTTGGGAAACACTGTTCTAGAACGTTTTTTTTTTCAGTGGCCAGACGCGTGTGATATTTTCGAGGTAGTACCTGTTCATTCAACATCAAACAATTATAATGGGAATCTAATATTGAAGAAGCGGCTTGATTATAATACAAAACAATTTTATCAATTTCAATTGCATGCTTCTGTAAGTATTATTTTTAATGTAGGTAGTTTAAAATTTTAAAAATAATAAAACAATTAATTTTTCTAGGACGGTACACTAAATTCTACAGCAGATGTCAGTGTTCAAGTACTAGATGTTCAGAACTCCCCACCGTCTTTCACTGTCAGTTTGTCAGCAGCTGTCAGCGAGGATGTGACAGTTGGGACTACAGTGTTAACAGTTCACGCTCGAGATACTGACAGAGCTATGCCTAGAGATGTTTACTACGAGTTGCTTACAAGTATGTAGTTGATGAAGATCTATGAAATTAAGCGTTAAGGTTTCAAATGCATGGTCGATATTCTTTCAGATCCTCATGATTTCTTCTTATTGGACAGCAGTACAGGGGAACTGAAAACAGCTAAACCTCTAGACAGAGAGGCGTTACTTGATCCCAATTCTCCGCTTAACTTAACTGTTCGAGTAAGTTTTTTAAAGTTAAACTAGGCCTTTTATTTTACTCTTAAAAAATGTACAAACTACAACCTTCAAATGGATACAGATTGGACTTTGAACTGATAGAAACAATCATTAGAAAGGGATAACTTTTATTATCGTGTCGAAGTTGAGGCATGTGTGAAAGGGACGCAGCGATCGTTTCTCTTTTTATCGCTACATACCTACAATAACTGTATCCACTTGAAAATTGCTAGATGTACATTAATACCGGGATTTTAGTTGTATAGTTATACATTGTAGCTTTAAAGCCTAGTCTCCTGCGCGTGTTTTCTCGAAACTTTACACAACAACATAGAAACATTGGGGCGTGGCCATACCCAATGTTTCGATGTTTTTGTCTAATGTTTCGAAAAAACACGCGCAGGAGACGCGGCTTAAGATATACTTAGGGTTTATTTGATTTCTCTAAACCTTTTTTTTGTTGTGGCACACTTTTAGCGCTTTCAAAATTTGGCGGCACACAAATATAAGTATAATTTTTTTTAAATCATATTATTCAATAATATTAACATTATTGAGAATCACTGCTCTAAGCTAACAAAAACCTACCGTAAAACCTCTATATTTCAAAATGTCTTCAGGAATTTTATATTTTTTGAAATTCAGGCTTCAGAAATAGTGAACGGTCAGCCGGTAATAAGCAACATGACATCGACGTTAGCAACAGTGACCGTGACAGTTAGAGACGTGAACGATGAGCCGCCACGATTCAATAGAAAGGAGTACAGAGTTGAGATACCAGAGAGTCTGCCTGTTGGTACTCCGCTGCCTAATCTAGACATGGTCGTCACGGATACGGATGTCGTGAGTTGTTTTATCTATATCTGTACTAATATTATAAAGAGGAAAGATTTGTATGTTTGTAACGAATTAGCTCAAAAACTACTGGACCGATTTTAAAAATTCTTTCACCATTTGAATGCTACATTATCACTGATTAATATAGGCTATGTAAATTACAGGAAAAAAGTAAGTTTCCTTACTAAAACTACAATAATGTTGCAAAAAATTGCCATAAAATGTCTTTCATCGCATGCGCTGCGAAAACTATTGATGATAGAACAAAAAAATGTTCTACAATATTAAAGAACATATCAATATCTACAAAAAATGTCGCGATAGCATATGTCTAACTATTGTAGTTATGTCACTAAAACATCTTTTTAACATTTTAAAAATTAATAGAAATTCTGACCAAAATCAGACCGAATTATCCACACATTTGCATTGATCCTTATACAAATAAACCATTTCCTAAGCAAAACTGTTTCATATTATATTAATAACAGTTGTGTTCTAAAATTTAATAATAATAATAATAATAATAATAAATTCTTTATTGTACCAAAAATCACAAAAGGCGAACTTAATGCCTTTAGGCAGCGCTGTCCAACTTATCATAGCTCGCGGGCCATATTTTCTTCACCAAACATTTCGGGGGCCAAGAAGGTTAATGAATGAAAAGTCAGTTTATGTTCTTGTTCAGAATAAATAAATAATCCCCAGCGATCTTGAAATTCTCGATTTTCGAGGTCTATTTTTCTTTTATTAGTAGCACTCATATTCAATAATTATTTTAATTAATAAATAAATATGAAATTAAGTTAATAATATTATGACACGGTCACCCCTCAACAAATTCTAGAAATTTAGTAACATAAATTTATTCATAGTAAAGTGTACTCGCGGGCCGTAAAAATAATGTGGCGGGCCGTATACGGCCCGCGGGCCGCCAGTTGGACAGCCCTGCCTTTAGGCATTTCCTCCCAGTTAACCTTTGGGAGATGTGAGCGGTGATGTTAATAGTACAGAAAAATAAAATAAATACAAAACAATACACAAATAATTACACCAATAAATACAATATAATAATATAAATATACTAAATAATTATGTCAGAGGATCTTGTTAATCTGTTTATGTAGAAAGTGTTTGTGGAGATTGTTTTTAAATTCTAAATGTTTAAAAAATAAATGTCCACCCGTACGAAACCGGGACGAGCCGCTAGTCGCTATTTATAATAGAAATCATTAGTAAGTAGTCTAGTGTGATATATATTTTAATTTTATTATCACGTTCTCAGGGTATAAATTCGGTGTTTACACTCCGCGTGTTAGAGCAAGTCGGCGCGTTCATAGTGGAGCCGGGTGAAGCAACGGGTACCACGCCCGTCACGTTGAAACTAAACTCGAGTCTGGACTACGAGGATCCTAATCAGAGGAAATTTATACTTGAGGTATGATTGGTTTTTCTAATGCAGTGTTTCCCAACTTTTTTTGTGCCATGCCCCACCTTAGTCTTTCTAATATTCTTATGCCTCCTATGTAATCAAACACCCAGTTGATATTTAGTCTTGTCAAGCGAAATTATACCTAATAGTTATTTACCGCAATTATTTAAGGATTTGCTTTTTTCGTTAAATTAGGCACTGAAATCTAGTGTTCTATTTTCGAATTGCCTACCTTAACAATCAAATTGCCCCCCTGTGGGGCGTGGGCCTCACTTTGGGAAATGATTTAAACACATACAATACAAAAAAATATTTGAAAAAAAATGCCGGTCCATATGTGAAAAATACGATTTTGCAATGCGGTCTTCAACGTGTTAAAAGCTCAGTCTGCCTGATGATTTAACCTCGAAAGCCTTAATTTGCAGGTAATAGCGGAGGAGTTGCATACGACGCCGCGTCTCTTGTCAAAAGCGAGCGTCACAATAACAGTGCTCGATGTCAATGACAATTCGCCCGAGTTCCCTTCGCCGGTTTATTCAGCGAAGGTTATAGAAGACGCACTGAAAGGGCATTATGTTACCGCGATCACTGCCACGGACAGGGATACTAAACGGTGAGTGTTCAATGCGGAATTTAACACTAGAACTACAAACCGGTCAATATGACCGGTTTCAAAAAAATTCTTCACAAAACTTTTATATACAACCCTACTCGTTATTTTTTGTAAACGATTCTATTATTTACAATTCTACAATCAATTTATTGAATTATATTTAATACTTTGCACGCACAAGTCATCCGGTCATTTTGATCGGTTGGTAAAAATAGGTCATATTGACCGGCTCGTAGTTCCAGTGTTAACAGTGATATATACTGTGGGCATATCACGAATTTTAGTCTGGCTTTCGAACCGAGTTCGCTTCAAGCGATTTGTATGGAAATTTGAGCAGCGCCACCGCGTGCGGATTTGGAACTACAATATTTTAGATACTTTTTGTTAATTTTCGAACGTCTCGATCTTTCGTTCATTTGATAGATTGCTGGTGCTCGTTAGTCGTTAGTAAAAATTCATGATCCCGATTGCTAACGGATCCGTTTTACTTGTGACAGCTCGATTCGAAAGCCAGACTAAATTCGTGATAAGCCCACTGGTCTTGTGGCCGAAAATCCTTATTTAAAAAGATTTGGGGTTTTGACGTTTGTTCTGTCAGTATCATCTTTCTTGTTTTTTTTTTATTGCCACAATTCATTGTGATAATGTTTTTTTTTTCAAATTCATTTTAATCCCCAATATTATAATATTTCACATAAGTGTCTCCAAACTGGGGTATTTTGATTTACAAATAAGTTTTGTTAGAAGCTGTTTATTCGATTTTTGCGCATAGCAACACGTTCCATATGAAAAGCAAAATATACAAATAAAACTTTGAAACTTATTAAAAGTCATGTATTTTTTTACTGTGATATAACAAAGGTCCATTAAGTGCACATGGCGATTTTCAGATGGATACAGTTTTTGTAGGTATGTAAGCGATAGAAAGAGAAACGATCGCTACATCCCTTTCACACATGCCTCAACTTCAATATGATGAGAATATAGTTATCCCTTTCTAATGATTGTTTCTTCCAGTCCAAAGTCCAATCTGTATCCATTTGAATAATGTCAAGTGTTTCTATAAGAATCCATAATAATAATAAAAATAGTATATTTTATTTTGTATAATATAATTAGAACTACGACTTGTTTTTTTTTTTAAATTTACCGCCACTTTCTTATGGTACGACTCACTTGTCAGAGTGGCACCCTTGATCAGTTTCATGTAGTCTGATATAATGAGACTGAGGCCTTCTCAATCCGGCATAGTGGGGGTTATTACAATTATTTCTCCATCGTTTTATCTAATGCATAAATAACTAATACAATTTTTCTATTTCAGTTTTGGGACAGAAGGCATAATATATGAATTGTTCGGCGTTGGTTCCGAATTATTCAGTGTCGATAAACGGACAGGTGTCATAACAGTGGCCGCGTGTTCGACTCCTGGACGAGCTCCTTGCTTGGATTTGGAAACCAAGAAAGATTATTTTTTACATTATAAGGTTTGTTATTTATTTTTATTTAATTTTTTAATGATGTCTTTCTAAAAATGTCCGCAAAAATAAAATGTGGTCACTGAATCACAATTATACTGGGGCAGTGAAGTGAGTGAGGCATGCGCATATAAAAAACAATAGAGATCTCTTTTATTTATTTATTTATTTTCTTAAAAATTGGCTATCACGTCTATTTTATTTAAGTTAATAATTTTAAAATGATATTTAAGAGAAAAGTTTTAAGAAATCGTATTAATTTTTGTGGTTCATTGAGGTGCATATGATTTATATTAAATTTTGGGACATTTTTAACTTTTTTCTTTTTTTGTTAAAATAATGTATTGAATCCGTGTTTTATGCTATAGTAAGAACTGAAACTTGAAACAAGTGAAAATAGAGAATTTAAAAAAATATATCTCAAGTACTGATTGATGATAAAGATATATATTTTGGCATAGAATGAAAACTGTAAATTTGTTTCAGGCGACAGACAACGATGGTTTAGGACAAACGACGCAAATATCCCTCCAAATAAGTTTAGTGGATGCCAACGATAATCCACCAGTTTTTACGACGGCATTGTACAAAGCTTCTATAGATGAAGATGCTAATAAATTTGAACCAGAGTTACAGGTATTTATAATTATAAAAACGGCGTTTATGTGCGCGGGAGTTGAGAGTCAGCGATTATTTGTTGTTTTTATTAATTGTATATTGGATTACATGTGTATTTTATTCAAGATAAACGACTATAAAGTCATCATACCGTAGTGTAATTGGTATAAATCACGTTACAATCTCTCAAAAATCAATGCTCCGGTACCAATGTAACTTTATTATATTTTTGTACTATTTTCAAAAATCCAATTCTTCAACCCTCAGGTACAAGCCCGTGATGCAGATCAAACATCAGAAATCCGTTATTCGATCATAGAACCGGATAACTCGACGTTTTGGGTCGATCCCCTTTCGGGAAAGATCGGCGTAATGACAGAGACAAATATACACGTAGAAGGAGATGACAGTATTACACTTGTCGTACAAGCAACAGATGGTATACATAATGCGACTTGTACAGTAGAAATAATAATACGAGATGTAAATAATCATGCACCGATTTTTGATTCACTGCATTACAATGTCAGCTTACGAGAAGATGCTGCGATCGGTGATGAAGTGACCACTGTTAAAGCGACAGATGAAGATTCAGGAGTTAATGCTCAAATCAAATATTCTGTCCAAAAGGGAGCTCTTGATGCCTTCACTGTCGATAACCAAACTGGTGTTGTCACTGTTTCTTCCAACTTGGATTACGATAAACGAAACGTATATAGAATTATTATACTCGCTTCCGATTTAGGTATGCCAAGTTTGACAGGTAGTACTGAATTGACAGTGACTGTTATTAATGTTAATGACAAGAAACCGTACTTTACACCACAAGTGCAGAGAGCCGAAGTGTCAGCGGATGCCGAAGTGGGTACTGTAGTACATCAACTGTCAGCTATGGATCCTGATGTTAGTGATATTAAATTGTTGCATTACGGCTTAGATACTAGTAAGCCGATCAAGGCTGTGCTTGAAGATGGTCAGGAGGTGACGGAAGAAGGCATATTTTCCAATTGGTTCGCTGTTGATGACAATGGCGGCGTCGTTGTATCGTCTAGATTGGTACGCACTAGAGCGGCAGTACTTACTTTGCCAGTACTTGTTATAGACACCACGGCTAATACGCTTCAACAGGCACAAGGGGAGTTGATCATCAGAATAGTGGATGTTAACCGCCATTCTCCAGTATTCCCCCAATCTCACTACAATGAGAAGCTAACTGAAAATCAGCCCATAGGAACTGTTCTTAATACGTATATAGCTACGGATAAAGAGTCTCCTATAGCCTACATAAGCATCGAACCGCCGAGCACATACTTCGCTATCGATAATAAAACTGGTATAGTCAGATCTACACAACGTATTGACTATGAGAAAGTGCATAGAATTGAGTTCCGACTTATCGCGTTCGATTCTGGTGTTCCTCAGCTGTCAGGTGAGGCTACTGTCACGGTGGAAGTTATTAATATTAATGATGAAGTACCACAGTTTAATGTCAGTGCAGTTTATGAAGCTAGTATAGTTGAAAACGCTAAAGAAGGTGCTTATGTACTCAGTGTGCAGGCTTTCGATCGAGATGAAGGTAAATTTGGTGAACTGCGCTACAATCTATCAGGGGAGAACGCGCATTTGTTCCACATTGATCCAGTAGATGGCGTTATTACGGTGTCACGTGGGGCTGTCTTGGATCGAGAGGCGAACGCTGAACTGTCGTTGCAGGCGATCGCTACTGATGGCGCACATACTGCCACGCATCCCGTTCATATAAAAATCCTAGACGAGAACGATAATTCGCCCATATTTACTCAGAAAGTGTACAAAAGTACAATTGCTGAGAATCTGCCTTTGGATCCTCCTGCGGCGATACTTCAAGTCCTGGCTGAGGATCATGACGAAGGAGATAATGCCAGAGTGAGATACCAGATCATACATCAAAGTGTGCCAGACACGTTCAAAGTCGACGAATCGACGGGCATCATCTATCCGTTGAAGGAAGTCGCTGGAGACACAACTTATCATATGACTATTACAGCAACTGACGAATTTGGTGCTGGAAGTCACTTCGATACTGCCAAAGTGGATATTAAAGTGTTGAGTGTTAATAAACACAAACCTGTGTTCGTTGTTCCTGCAGCTGAGCAACGAATGATCACAATCCCTGAGAATGCAGCACAATCTGATTATCTGGTGTTAACAGTGAAAGCGACAGACGACGATCAAGGCGAGAACGGTCGCATATCATATTATTTCAAAATTGGCAATCAAAACGTAGTTGAAACATCACAATTCATCATCGACCCTAATTCTGGCGAAATAAGGACTAAGAACCTTCTGGATAGAGAAGTCAGTCCAGATTATCATCTTGTGTTGGTAGCGATAGATAATGGAACACCGGCCAAGTACGAATCGCTACATTTTCTTAAAATAGTTCTAGAAGATTCGAACGATAATATACCTCATTTCCAGAAACAAAAATATGAGTTTCACATTGTCGAAAATTTGCCAGCCGGTGTGATTATTGGTTCGGTTAAGGCGATCGATAAAGATTCTGGTGAAAATGGAAGAATATTTTACCACATTGTCGACGGTAACCAGGAGAAGGCGTTCACGCTTGATCGGACCCAAGGCTTCTTGAGGGCCAATGTCAGTTTCGATAGAGAAAAACAATCGGAATATTCTTTGACATTATACGCGAGTAACAATCCGGTTCTAGATCGTCCATCCGATGTGCTAAATGCAATTGACAATGGGACAGCAACAGAACGAAGTCTGGCGCGTGTCGTAGTTAGGATACTAGATCTCAATGACAACGAACCCGAGTTCGAACACAAGCTCTATTACGCGGGAATAAAACACACGGCGAAGATGAATGAGCAAATATTATCAATGGTAGCAAAAGATGATGATTTAAATGAGAATGGTACATTGAAGTATTTGATAGCAGCGTCTAATTTGTATAAGTTCGGTGATCAGAAGTCCAGTGGTAGTATTGTGCCTTCACCGTTTAACATCACGCAGGAAGGCATGGTGACAACCGCCTCCTTCATGTCGGAGTACGTTCAAGATAGATTCGTATTAGATGTGATTGCGCAAGAAATCGCACTACCCCATAGACGTGCTACTGCACAACTGTATGTGTGGATAATTGATAGTTCACAAACGATCCGGGTTATAGTATCTCAGCCGTGCGCCCGCGCTTCGACCGCCATGTTGGCTGTTATTTCTCGCCTTTCGGATGCGAGTCAAACAAAACTAGTTATATGTACTAGCAGACACTATGTGAGACACGATACACTGTTCGATGATTGGTGCGAGATTCATCTCCTCGCAGTTGATCCGTCAACGCATCAAGTGCTCACGCCAGAACGAGTATTGGAAAGTATTGATGCTAAATATGATGAATTGAAAGATTTATATCAGAGCTATGGCGTCGAGACTGTCATTGCAGCGAGCGCTGTCACTAGGGCACCAGAGAGCTTCGATCCAGCTCTCGCGGCTCTCATAGCTTTATTAATAGTTTTATTCACGGGAATTGTGACGTTCGTTGTAGTTTGTTCGTGTCTCAAACACTGGGTGATATCCCCACCATCTCTTCAGTCTAGTAAAGGGGACAGTTTAGCAAGGAGACGTATATTGGAAGAGTTGAGCACAACGGAGAATCCTTTGTGGTTGGAAACGAAATTAAGGCCGTATGAGGAGCAGGAATTGACCATGAACGTATTTGGTGACCAGAATGAGCAGGTGGTCAGTGAGCCGCCTGTCACGGATAATACGTATGCGACAATCCAAACAAACAGAGATACTATAAGTGATTACACGACATTGGCGAGAGAGCATGCACCACTTGAAGCTGCACTCGGCTTTGAAGGCAGCACGTTCAAACCACCCACTCCGACTACTCCCGAGCCGCCGCCGAGGCCTGTCGCTGGTTTGTCACACTCGTGATGAAAGTCACGTAGAAAGACCGTTGTGATTTCAGCAGTTTATATTTATATATGTACAAAAGAATAATTTGGAAAAGTAGATATTCTTCTTCTTCTTTCATTAATGGCTTCAGATATCTATTGAAAACAATTCTACCAATGTCGTGTATTCGGTCGAAAGCCCAATAAGAAATTATAAAATTTCAATTCACACGTAAACCCTCATGTCAAAAAATCAAAAGTAGACATTAAAGACCGGTATAGTGATACGTACTTTTGTACTTTCTTGAGGCGTTCCTCGAGTTCGAGTGGTGTGTTTGGAGAATAACTTATACATTCCTTTAGTAATAATGAATCTCAGTCATAAGGGCTGGTATTTCAACAGTCACTATTCGTTACATTTGAGTTTAAAAGCGGGAGATCCTGTATTCGCATCTCTCAAAAATTCAACAAATTAATTACCAATGTAACTTAAAGAGTAACTTTAATTGCGTTTCGGAAATAATTTGGAAAGGTAGAAGCAGCATATTTTTTCTTTAAGCCGGCGTAGTAGATGTGAGTCTCACGCAAAAATCTCCGCTCATGTAGTAAAAAAAAAAAAGAATATTTCCAAAGTCCTTAAATCTCATACAATAGCTGTGTGTTATATTATGGTTAAAAGTTTAGTTAATTAGTGCATGAAATACCAGCCCTTGTTGTTTTTTTTATTATACTTAGTCGATTATTTAATTGTTAGTTTGTAGTATAATACTTTTTACCAATATTATTGCCATAAATGTTATTTTTCATTTTTTTTATTACTTATAAATAATCTCTTTTTTTACTAATTTTTTTTGTTTAAACGTGTGCAAACATTTCTTTTTAATTTATGAATATATTAATACCTTGCCTTATTTAGATATTAAGACAAGAACAACACAAAACACTAGGACAAGAAAAGAAACTTACTTACTATTTTATTATTTTTTTCGGTCATTAAATTGTATGGGGAAAAGACCATGTATTGGCATTGAGGTAAATATTCTAGTCATGCCAAAAGAGTGACTATGAAAATCAGATGGGATACATTTAAAAAACACGTGTTATCACAGGGAGCACTAGTGGCTGACTAAACCGCATTAGTCCATTGGACCGATGAATGTTCACATATTTTCTTATCTTCTTGTGAGCACACCGTTTAACTTCTTTAATATTTAAGCTGACTGTACCTAGTTTTTATTATATTAGTCAATTATTGTACAAATACGTAAATGCTATTATTGTACAGTCCGTCGTTATAAACTGAACTTTTAATTATAGTATAGGGTAGCTCAATATAATTGAAGATAGTGGTAGTATAAATATTAAAGAAAATAAAATGCTAATATATCAAATAAAATATGAAAGATGGACTGTACAATGAATTTATTTTTTAATTAAAAGCGAATTGTTCCGAGTGATACTAACGGTCGTCGGTTAAGGAACTCAAAATATACTATTTGTCACTTAGAACTTTTTGCTTTTGAACTGTGAATTTTGTTGTAAGGATTTTGTAAATATGAATATTGTGTAATCTGATTAATAAATGTATTGTTATTATTAAAAAAAATAAATTATTTTTTAATCATTTTTTTCTTTTTACTTTTTCGAATAAATCTGCTTAACCCATTACTTCCCAAGCGTCGAAAATATTGGAATTTTTTGATGAAATCTTTAAATTAAGTTCATAATATGTTAAGAAAAAATAATATAACAAAAAAATTCTTTAACGCTGAGTCAGCCTGTCCTATAAATATGACAATGGGGATATAAATTATATTTTGTTTTTATTTTTTTATATTATATATATTTGGTAAAGTCTAAGAATTAGTTTTATGTACTTTGAAGTTGGTTACTGTTTTCTTTTACGGTATATAAAATCGGAACATAATGCTTTTTTGATGCAACAAAAATGATCAATTTGAAAAAAAATACATTATAATTACGTAAATATTTTTCTCAATGGAAAAAATTATTTCATCAGAAACAATAAAACATAAAACGGTTAATAGGTTAAAAAAAATTGAATATAGTCTGTAAAATAGGACAGTGGGAAGTAATGGGTTAAGAGAGTTTTCGTAGTGGCTGGCGTTCTATAGCCTCTGTCTACCCCTACTTTTAAAAATATCTTTATAACCTCAAAAGAAAATTTAAAAACGCTATTGTACAAAGGTGAAGCCACAAATAACAAAATGATTAATACACATGTCTTTCAATCAATTTAACATCGAACAGCTGCTTAAATTGAGCGGGGGTTAACGAGAATTGGCGGGAAAAAGGACATCGGCCGCCATTGCACGTGACCTAACACAACCTCACGCGGCGCCATGCGTTCACGAACACAATGCCTACCACGTAGTAGTAATACATATGTGCCACCACAACGAAATATACCGAATATCGATGAATATATGTATTTTTTGAAAACATACAATTATATTTTTATAAATGATTCTATGCTCAATGTGAATTACAAAAATACATTTAAATTTATCTGATAATTGCATAAATTATCATATGGAGGAAAGTTAGCAAAGGGGAATTTGGTCAGATCATAACGTATCTATCTAACACGATTATCTTCGGATTTTATTGGAAACTGAACAACTTTGCTGGTAGATTCTTATACGTAGCTCCCTTAAATTATTGATTTCTCTATAAAATAGTCAAAGCTCCTGATGAATATCGACATAGAATTAAATTGTCTGAATAAGGGTGAATAAGTTCAGTTGAAGGCAAACAAACCAGCAAAACGTCCGAGTAGTTTCATTGAGGTTCGATGCCGAGGTGCGGGACGAGGGGGGGTGGCTCTAGTGCCGTAGCGTGGTGTCGTCAGTGCGCCGAGAGCCGCGGGCTGCGCAACATCGCCCCGCAGCCCGCTCGTGTCCGTGTTGTCGAGTGTAGCTTACGCGCGCGTGTTTATGGCGCTGCTTCTGTTCAGAGTGGGAGCCTTGCTGGGTGCCGTGGCTTGGAGTCTTGCAATAGGTGGGTGTTGTGATGGGCCGCACGTGCCCCGGAAGCGCTGCGAACAGATCTTGTTTACAAGAGGCCCGCCCGGGGCGGCGCGCAGGCGTCGGTTTGTTATTCCGCTCCTAGGTCAAGCACCGGCGACGGCCTAACCTACAAACGATGCCTAACTTATAATGACGCGGTCCTGTCAAGTAAGTTTAGTAATAAGAATGAAATTCCAGCGAGCATGGAAACTTAGTGTACAAGGTCATCTCTTCGTACGACACTTCGGAGTTCGGATTTCTTGTTTTCGCTTCGCAATACATTATTGTTTAATGTACGCACTACTCAACGTACTTGAATACGATCCACTTCCCGAAATTAATTGTCTTTTTACGTTTGTTATTGAACGATCGTGTTTTTTGCATTTTTGTGATAGGGATTTTGTACTTGCGTTTGCTTACCTATCCTAACAGGAAGAATGAGTAATATACTACAAGGAAAAATATTTACAAGTTCCTATTAGAATATTTTATTCAATACCTAGTGGTCACTTCGTCTGTTTGCAACTTTTCAGCGCGTTTTCTTTTTCCAAAGTGAAAGGCATTGAAGCCTACTTAAGCGGGATAATAAACAAAACTCGAGTGTTAGAACTTATTCTTGTTGTGATTTTAATAAAATTAGGATTTAGTTACGAAAAGTTAAGATTTAAGTAGTTTAAAGAAAGTACATATTAAGTTAGGCGTTCGTTAATCGGCTTTGTCCTTTTATTAAGTTTAAAATTACGTAATTTAAAAATTTAACATTAATATTTACGAATTATTATATTATTAATTATTAAGAATAAAGTTTTCATCGCCACTGGAAGTTGTGAAATTTCCGTTTTATTGATGCTTTCGCGAGATTAAACTTTTGTTGTATTAAAATGAACCAGATTTATTAAATTTATTTCTTTCCGATTCCATACTAAATAGTAACATACAAGTGGTAGTCTAGCTCAGCGGTTCTCAAACTTTTTTGGCGAAGGAAAAAGCCTTAATATAATTATAAAAAACTGATTTATATGTATTTATGAATAATCATACTGCAATGTAATATTTAGTTGGAATATTTAGATGTAACCTTATAATCTCCCTTTGGTAGGTATTTTTTGCAGTATTTTAGCCCTAGGGTTCCGCGGAACACACTTTGAGAATGGCTGACCTAGGTTTTATATTATTACGTCCACGTGTAAACGTACGTATAATAACATGTGTAACGCGAAGACAAAAAATAACATCATCTGTAAAATGTTCGTTGGTTGAGCGTAATCATTAAAAAAAAACTCGACTCCGACTTGTCTGTCAGGAAATTAAAAACATAACATGTGAAATATTTAGACCAGTCCCCAAAGTATGGGTCGCGAGTTAATATTAAGTGCAGCCTAAAATGTATGTATGGTTTACTGCCCTAAGGTTTGTTGTCTGGTAGAGATCACTGCTCTATAAGGCCGCCTTTTGTTTTTTATTTTTATTTTCTTCTGTTCTTTTAATTATTATTATGTGTTAATAGAACAAGCCTTCATTCATATTTGTAACGCTTGTATTTTAATTCCAATTAGAACAAATAAGACTTAATGTAGTTCCACGACTCGTTACTAGGGAATCTCTGAGTATATCCAATATCTATACCAGTCATTCTCAAAGTGGTGTTCCACGGAACCCTAGGGCAAAAATACTGCAAAAAATACCTACCAAAGGGAGATTATAAGGTTACATCTAAATATTACGTAATATTACATTGCAATATGATTATTCATAAATACATATAAATCAGTTTTTTTATAATTATATTAAGGCTTTTTCCTTTGCCAAAAAAGTTTGAGAACCGCTGATCTATGCATACACCCATTATTATAAGACAGTCAAGAGGTGGGTTCTAATATTGAAATTTTTTCTTAGATTTGTCGAAGCGCAGACAAGTTTGATAACCACTGATTTAGAGTATTGAAGGGGAAAATTAGAACTGCCGAATTAGTAAAGCCGAAATAAATAAAAAAAAAGTTAAAAATTCTATGATTCGTTAATTTTAAGCCCGTGTTCTAAAACGACACTTGAGTAGAGTTTAAAAATTCAAACGTTACTCAGCCTTACAAAACGAAATGGACCAATCACACGCTTGAATTTTTTTAAATAATTATAAATTAGCGTAATTTTTAATCAATGATAGTAATTCTTTGCAACTGTCTACTGTCATTACGTTCTGTTAGACGCATTTATAAGAAATCGTTTCAATCGTTATTTATTAAAATATAAAAATAATTAAATGGAAATTAATGTTTAAACTGGCTATTTGATATATCAGTACTATTTTATTGTGATTACTATCTAATGGTTGCCATGTTTAAACTTTTATTACCGATTGTTTTTGCAATAGTTATTACTGCATAAAATGGAATAAAATGCACTGAAGTAATGATTAGGTGATCACAGTTTAAACTACGCTCTGTGGGCTTATCACGAATTTTAGTCTGGCTTTCGAACCGAGTTCACTTCAAGCGATTTGTATGGAAATTTGAGCAGCGCCACCGCGTGCGGATTTGGAACTACAATATTTTAGATACTTTTTGTTAATTTTCGAACGTCTCGATCTTTCCTTCATTTGATAGATTGCTGGTGCTCGTTAGTCGTTAGTAAAAATTCATGATCCCGATTGCTAACGGATCCATTTTACTTGTGACAGCTCGATTCGAAAGCCAGACTAAATTCGTGATAAGCCCACAGAATACAAGTTTTAAATTTCGAAAATTGTAGATACGGTTTACTTCAGACATTACAAAGTTACTATGAGATAATTAAGGTTTCTAAGTTATGATTGATAATCATTTGATCTGCTGTAATAAATGAAAATGATATCGTAATGAACGTGTAGCATGCGCGTGAGTGCGTAAACCGGGCCCCTGACTGACCTTGCTCGGCACCTCACCGTCCCTCACCCGGCGCGCCTCTAATACAAAAAAAACTAATTCTTGGCCTTAGAAAATCTTGTCAAAGGGAATTTTATATTCATTTAAAACTATATTTAAATGTTTATTGTGCATTTTAAAATGCATACGTCATATTCATAAACGGTAATAATTTATAGTATTGTCCTAGGTTATTCACGATTTGCTAAATATCTAATTTAACCTTTAACCGTTGAAGCACGGTCTCGCAGACCGGTCGCGGTTTGTAGTGTACGTGTTTACATAACCTTTAACTACTGAGGTGGATTTAATTTCGCGTAAACACAGACGTGGGGGCCTCAGAGTCCCGTACATATATGTGCTTGAATAGTGTTTAATATTTTTTAATAATTTATTTGTATATAATTAACTATCATTTCAAAATTTAGAAAACACTTAGCATTCATTGGAAAAACTCACATGGGATCATAAATCAGCAAGAAAAAATAAAATTATTTTAAAATATCAACAAATTAACTAATTCAAAAATTTTATTTTCTCTAAACCTGAGAGGTCCCCCCCTGAGCAGTTACAGGTTAAAACAAAATATGCCAATGTTAAATTGGTAAAAAAATATAAATATATACTAAGTCATTAAATTTGATACCTCTAGATAATAATTATTACAAAATATTAAAAATTCGTAATTAAATTTACTTTGAAATATAGCGGTCTGTGGGACCGCGTGTCCATGGAAGTGTGACAAAAAAGAACGTCTACTGTTAAAGGTTAAAACGTTTTATGCGGCTTATTGGGCGATTACAATAGTCTTCTTTTTTTTTGTGGTAACGTGACATGTGAGTGTGACGCACCTAGTCTGGTGTCACGCTAGTATGCGGTAATTGGATACACAAATTTTTATTATTTTAATAGTTTTGGATAATTATTAAAAATTCTTACTCATAATATATAATCAAGATTTAGTAGAATTTATTTATATTTATTCTTATATAAAAAAAATGGTTATCTACTTTGTATTTTTTTTTTTAATTGAAAACTGAAAATATTTTTTTCATATACTCTCCAGCTATTGTAGTAAATTAAATTAGCCCGCGATGGTATGTACTTTGGACAGTTACGAATTCGAATATAATAAACGAACTAATATTTTGTATATGATTTCATATGTGTTTTATTTATATTTACATTTATTGCATACTAGCTGTTGCCAGCGACTTCGTTCGCGTAGTAATGAAGATATAAAGTACTATGAAGTTTAAATTTTAACATGAAAAAGCAGTTATTGTGACATAACTGTAATAGTTAGACATATGGTATCGCACACTTTTTTGTAGATATTGATGTCCTCTATAAAACTGTAGTACATCACTTTGCTCTATTGTCAATAATTTCCGCAGCGTACGCGTATAATGATTTTTTTGTATTTTTTTCACATTTTAAGTTACATTATTGAAATTTTCATCCGGGTTTTTGAAAATATTCTATAGCCTATGTTCATCAGGGATAATGCAGGATTCTAATGGTAAACGAATTTTTCAAATCGGTCCAGTAGTTTCTGAGCCTATTCAATACATACAAACAAACAAACAATCAAATGTTTCCTCTTTATTTATATTAGTATAGATAATACCATAATTATGTCGAACTATTACAGTTATGTCACAATAACTGTTTTTCATGTTAAAATTTAAACCTCATAGTACTTTATATCTTCATTACTAGGCGAACGAAGTCGCTGGCAGCAGCTAGTCATCAATAAAATAGTTTTTTTATTTGCAGAAAAAATTGATGGTCAAATGTTTGGTTGTAGGTAGTAGGGGTCGGGAGGGAAGAGGGGGGCCTCTCAATACAATCAAGGCCAAACAACGTTTATTCGGTTTACTATGACTCAAGATGACGGTTCCAATTTGAATCCAATTACATTTCCTTGATGTTCTTTCTTACCTCAAAACTAGGACCCCCTGTAGGACACGAAATTGTATAAGAGCTTAAAACAAAAGATGAACGCGTAGTGTTTAATCCTTTAAAACAGCCATTCTCAAAGTGTGTTCCGCGGAACCCTAGGGCTAAAATACTACAAAAAATACCTACCAAAGGCAGATTATAAGGTTACATCTAAATTATTACGTAATATTACATTGCAATATGATTATTCATAAATACATATAAATTAGTTTTTTATAATTATATTAAGGCTTTTTCCTTCGGCAAAAAAGTTTAAGAACCGCTGCTTTGAAATATAAAAAAATACTAAATTCCAAACCACCTGCCTGTATCATTAGCAAAAATACCCCAACAAATATCCCTTGCGGGAATTAGTCACACTTCTTTTGTTTAAAGTAGGAAATACTATTGATAAGCAAATGTTGGTCAAGTTTGATAAGTACCTACATACAGTGGCGGCCTTAGGGGGCGGCGAACGGGGCAATCGGGGCAGGGGCCTCGCGCAACAACCCGAGCAAATTTAAAAAAATATAGATATATAGAATATATACTATGTTATATTGATAAACATGTAAAAACTCAAATTTTATTTAATTGTATAACTGTAGCATTTCTCGTCAAATATGACAAATACCTAAACCAAATAACCAGATCTACTTTTGCGCACATATACTTTTCACGAAGGACAAAGGGCCTCGCAATCGGTAAGGCCGCCACTGCCTACATACTATATATGTATATATTAACTCATTGAATGACCGATAAGAATCAGTTATGTATTATTGTATAATGTTTATGTTTGCTTATCGTTTTTATTATTAATTTGTAATTGTTTTATTATATATATTATAACTCAGTGGTTTCCAAAGTTGACTGGCTTCGGATTTCCGACCCATATAACAAGAATTTCCAATCTTAGAAAAAGGGTCCGGGGGGAAGGGGGGTGGGACTACCTAATGCTGTCTTATTTGTTCTAATTGGAATGAAAAGTGTTACCGATATGAATGAAGGATTGTTCTATTAACACATATATATTACATTTTAGGATCCACTGAATATTTGATCGCGTCCCAAACTTTGGGAATCTCTGTTGTAATCAATTATTGACGCAGATTATTTATTTATTTAAAATTATTATAAGCATTCGTTCTTTACGATATGCTATTTATTGCGTATACAAATATATATAATATTAGTTTTGATAACGTTATAATATTTATTTTGCATATATCTTTAAGCTCATGCGCATATATCTGTGGCGGTCGATTCTACAAGCCGAAAATACTTACTTAAGAAGATTTGAGGTTTTGACGTTTAGTCTGTCAGTGTCATCTTTCTTGTTTCTTCTTGTCTTTTGATTGCCACAATGCATTGTGATAATAATATTCTTAATCCATTTTAATCT
This sequence comes from Tineola bisselliella, assembly GCA_028551675.1. Lineage (NCBI taxonomy): Eukaryota > Metazoa > Arthropoda > Insecta > Lepidoptera > Tineidae > Tineola > Tineola bisselliella. Next base: position 70,995 of record JAPWLS010000053.1, read on the forward strand.
ACTTTATTATTTCACATCAGTTTCTCTAAATATCTATAGGATCATTTTTTTCCTGTAATTTATATAGCATTCAAGTGGTGAAAGAATTTTTGAAATCTCTCCAGTAGTTTTTGACTCAATTCGTTACAAACATACAAAAATACAAATATTTCCTCTTTATAATATTAGTATAGATTAAAATAAATCGTCGGTATCTTTATTTACATTACAATTTTTTTTATAAATATTATAATGATACTAATTCGTAAGTTTGAAAATAATTAAATTTTCGCGAAAGCATTGTACGTTTCAACCGCGTCGTAAAACCAGTTAAACAGAATTACACGCACTAAATAGAGAATTTATTACCACGGGTTTAGGTATTAGAATTGCTTGATATTGTATTTTTTAAATAATCGAAAACTTTACACGCGGATGTGGACGTTATTATTTAGGTGGTATGTATTAAAATTGTTTGGATGGAAGTTGAAAATAATGGAAAAAATTCAAAAGGGGTAAAAGTTACCGAAGCGGCGAATGCATGCTATATTTCAAATGTTATTGCATGAAATGTAAATTATTTCTTCACACATTATGGGATTTTTAATTAATATATAAAATACTAGCTTTTACCCGCGGCTTCGCTCGCATTTAAGTCATTTAATAAGTATCAGAGATCATTTCAATAGAAATGAATCAATATGATAACTATATTTTCTTACTTGGCTAGGATTAAAATAAAGTGATATCTAACCACAAAAATTCAAATAGTTGTATACTGCATATATAAAAATGACAGACGGAAATAAAAATAAATATAGATTTTTTTAAAATAAAAAGTATCCTATGTTACTTGTAGTACCTCCAAAAATATGTGTACAAAGTTTCATGATGATGGGTTAAGTAGTTGTTGTGTGAGAACGTAACAAACAAACTCACATTCACATTTATAATATTTAAAGGGATAATTCGATTAAGGATTTAGAAAAAGCATACATGAATGGATTTTGTAGTTTCTTATCTTTATACAAAGTAACCTTATTGTAACGACCCTCAATATAACGATTTCCTCGATTTAAGTAACTTTTCCAAATCCCCTAGAACTGCCCGTAAGAGCTAATGCAAAACCTTTTTATAACGAATTTTCAATCTTTGCAAAATATAAAAAGAAAGTATTATTAACCTCTATTTAACGAATTCGTTCGCTGTAACAGAGAAAGCAGATTAGTACCTACGTAAAGCTGAGATTAATATTTTTTTTTAACCTTGTTAAAACGAATCTCAAACCAATGTAACCTCTTAATAACGAACCTCATTGTAACAAATTACTTGATATAACGAATTATTTTCTGATTCCCTTCAGTATCGTTATATCAAGATTGGACTGTAGCTTCATTTTGAGAGACTTGTGTTTTTTTTGGTTGGCATATATACAATATTAGAAAGAAGATACGAAATAAATTCATTTATAGAAAGTATTGCCATAAAAATCCATTTATAGGAGGGTGTGTTCATTTTCACCCTCGTGTAATGCTAAAAATATCAGCAAAAAATATTAAAAGTTACTTTGTAAAGACAATCTCAGGGAGACAGGAAAAGAAATTGCTTCAAATGTTCGGTTAAGTTCGGCGGTATATACTCATCTCTTTCGTTACCAATCGAGTTTACATATGCGTGACAGAGAAAACACGTATCTTGTCAATTTATATAAATCTCCTTATACGACGAAAAATACTCAACAAAGACGATGTTAGTATTTTTTTTCCAGATATTTATTTGATCATTAAATCATATCAATAAATAAAATAATTTAAAAAGACGTTATGCGGCTTACTTATTATAATTATTTTTAATCCGATGCTTCTTGATCGTGGAGCAAAATGTATAAAACATATGGTTTATTTGAATATTGAACCTGTATATCTGTTAAAGACGATGATAGTCCGAGGCTTCCATTAATTTTGGATCTATTTATACATAGGTATAGATTTAGTTTCGTTCAAGGTGACATAATAAAACTCATGTTTTGAGCCCTGGGCCCTTAATTATAAAGTCAATATTACATTGCATCTGACAGATATCTTAAACGTAAATAAATTCAAGGCCGTGATAGGGAAATTAAAGCTTTTTGATTCTATAAATAGGGGTTGTTTTTGAGTATGTTTTCTAACTGCGCAGTTTCTATTATTTGACCTATGGCAACCCCTCTGAAGAGGTCTTTTAGCAATGACAAAAAACGAGTTTGGTCCTTCGGGGACTGCTATGCCATGACCTTCCTCAACGTTTCCCCAAAGATTTAGGGTTACTTTTACCCCTGACAAACACTATGTTGAGGTATTTGTATCTTATTGCAAGAGATTTTTATCAATAGTAATTAAAATATATATATAAGTTGGCAAGAAGGCTTTATGCCAGCCATTCTCAAAGTGGTGTTCCGCGTAACCCTAGGGCTAAAATACTGCAAAAAATACCTACCAAAGGGAGATTATAAGGTTACATATAAATATTCCAACTAAATATTACATTGCAATATGATACTCATAAATACATATAAATCAGTTTTTTATAATTATATTAAGGCTTTTCCTTCGCCAAAAAAGTTTGAGAACCGCTGCTTTATGCAGTTCATTTACCTTACAATTAAATTGGAATGGAGTATTAGCGATCGCTTTTCCATTATTTATACCCCGTTTTAGGTTCCAGTACAGTATTAATTTTAAAATCAATAAACAATCCCAATGTATTCATTTTATTTAATATCATATCTAAATTCTGCGTTATACACTTTGATAATTACTATTAACACTAGAACTACCAACTGGTCAATATGACCGGTTTCAAAAATTATTCACAAGACTTTTATGTAAAACCTTACTCATTATTTTTTGTAAACGATTCTATTTTTTTTTACAATTCTACAATAAACTTATTGATTTACTTAATACTTTGCAAGCACAAGTCATCCGGTCACTTTGACCGGTTGGTAATAACGCATTGTTCACTTCAACAATAGATATAATAATATTAATTAATATATAGAAAAAACCGGCATAGTGGAAGCGACTCATATCTCCAAACAGTTCTACCGCAGCAGTTAGTTATTTTTATCATAGTTACCTCTCTATACTTCTATACTAATATTATAAAGACGAAAGATTTGTATATTTGTAACGAATTGACTCAAAAACTACTGGACCGATTTCAAAAATTCTTTCACCGTTCTAATGCTACATTATCACTGATCGATATATGCTATATAAATTACAGGAAAAAATAAGGATCCTCGCTTAAAGCTACAATTACCATAAAAAATTTCTAAATTTCGAAATGTTAAAAAATAAATGTCTACCTGTGCGAAGCCGGGACGGGTTGCTAGTCTCTAATATAATTTTGAAATTGTACTTCTAAAGGTATAATTTCCAAAAGTAGGCCATAAAATTGGTAATGAAACAAGGTCTATCTTTAACTAAATTCACAACTTAAAGTAATTCTTTAAGCCTTTTATTGAGTGCTTTTGTCCTATAAAATGTCAGAAGCGAAAATTTAATTTTTCTTTATTGTTATGTAATTGTAAGGCTTATATTGGGCTATAATTATATCATAGGTTTAGAGTGACCGAAGTTTACATATAATAAAATTTCTTGCTTTATAATTACTACTAAGCTAGTACCCGCGGCTTCGCCTGCATTTAAGTCATTAAATAAGTATCAGAGATCATTTCAATAGAAATGAATCAATGTGATTCCAAACAGCTGAAACTATAGTCAGTTGTTACTTCTAGTACTTCCAAAAATATGTGTACAAAGCCTCATGATGATCGTTTAAGTAGTTGTTGCGTGAAAACGTAACAGACAAACTCACATTCACATTTATAATATTAGTAGGGATTAAAAAAAAACAATTATGTCGATGATAACGCATATGATAGTTCCAAATAAGGTTTAGAAAGTTCTACCTGTGGTTCGATTTTGCTTTACTTACTTTTACTTCGGAATCTTTGCAGCTACGATGGCTGCAAAACTTTCGAAACGTGGACAAAACTAATAAAAGTAAAAACTATACCTTAAAATTAATTTTAAACTATTGAGTAAACCGCATGAAGATTTTGCTTATGGTGTGATAAAATATAACCAATATTATTTTTCAGAAAACCCATTTTAAGCTGTAAATGGACAATCAAAAGATTGTTTTTTACGTAAACACCACTGTCATATAAGTCTATTTTGAAATTAAGAGGAGAATAAAAATACATATAAACTGTTTTTATGATGTTTGTTTTTCAAAACAAATAGCAGATTTTGTATATAATTAAAATTAATTTAACATACTACAATGATCTAGAACAGTTGTTCCCAAAGTTGATTAGACTCCGGTCTATTTAAAAAAATCCAAATTTGGGGCCAACTCTTTGACTGTCTTAGATAAATTGGGGTATAAATTTGTAATGATCAGAGATTCCCTAGTACCAGCGAGTTACGAAACTACCTGATAGTCTTATTGGTTCTAATTGGAATGTAAGAAATGAAAATAAAGTATTGACAATAAGAAAGAAGGACTGTTCTATTAACACATACATACATATTATATTTGGGAACCTACTCAATATTCGCTAGCGACCCATACATAGTTTGGGAACTTCTGGCCTATTTAATTATAATAAAACAATTGTCATCTTTGTTGCACCGGTTTGTGTATTGACTATATACAAATACATTGAACAACTAGGTCAATTGAAAGTGTTGGTACTATGGAAGTTAGATTGGACTGGTGATCATCATCGGTATAACATTTAAAATACACGTGTGGAAAGATACATTGAATATAATGTTTTCTGTTCATTGTAGGGCTTTTAAATAGAACAAGGTCGTTTATTCGTGAAGGGAAAATACGTTTGTTCCAATAGTTCTACTTCATTCTTGTGTCGTGTTTACGTTACGCTTTCGTGAATATTAGAACAATATATTTTGTTTTAAATTAGAGATAATGTCTGAGTCTACATGTATTCTTTCATCGGTTATGGACTCGCTTGACCTTTTCCTATTACACCATTAAACCAGTGATTCTCAACCACTGGACCGCGGCACTTGCTTCTAAAAGTGTGTCGCCAAATTTTAGATATATAATAATGTTTGTTATTTGTGTGAATTCGGATTTTCAGCATTAAAACTAAAAAAAATATTACTATTGTTAAACGTAGAAGACGATATGAGAGTAGCATTGTCATTTTTACGACCAAATATAAATTAAATTATCAAAATAACAATAACAAATTTCGTATTAAGAGTATTCTTATTATTAACTTGTAATTAATCCCTTAATAAACGCACTGTTATTTTTGTAATACATATTATTTTATTTCGCATATGGGACATTCTTTTACAAACCGAACAAATTTTGGCAAAAACACCCGTATTTTTTATTTTTTTACTTTTCACAATACACTACAGACGCTAGCCAGGATTGAAAATTCAGAACTTCTGTTCTATTTGTGATACAGACTGGTTTTTCTATCATTTTAAAGGTAAAAGAACAAGTTTTAAGAATAAAACAATTTTGAAAAAAAATTATTAACATTTTGTGATTGCTATTAACGATTGAAATTTTTAACAATTGCAATTATTTTTAAACTATTTTACGCAGTGTGTTACAGGTAAGTAAATAATTTTTAAACTTAGCAACAAAAAAAAGGTTGAGAATCGCTGCATTAAACGATTGTTAACAATATAAGTAACAATTTTATTTTTATTTCTTTCTATATCTAATTAGATTTTTCTAAACAAAAGTGCCGCGTAAGAAATTGTTTCGTACTACAAGACCGGCGTTTGGAGAGGCACCGATTCTCTCAGGAGGCCCCATGTCAATGACCTTAACTATAGATTTTTAAACTTGCCGTGTAAATTCGCACTTGTACAATCGAGCCCATAAACAATTTTAAATTGATTTCTTTGTAAGTAATGATGTCAAAAGCTAAGACCACCGGGCGTCTCGTCATAGGCTCGTCGTGTTTATAGTCTTTAGTAACAAATAATAGGACACCACATCTTTATTTGATGTAAAATACATTTGAAAAGCTTTATATAAGTACTAGCAGTTGCCCGCGACTACGTCTGCGTAATAATGAAGATATAAAGTACTATGAAGTTTAATGATGTTTCAATGTGTTTCAAAATGTAATATTTCCTAAAAAACAATTGAAAAACTGACAGCACATTTGATCGCCAAAATTAGGCATAGACATCGAATTGTCTGAAAATATAATATTTCTTTAAAAAACAATTGAAAATATTCTGTAGCCTATGTTCATCAGGGATTTTTTACGATTCTAATGGTAAAAGAATTTTTCAAAGTCCAGTAGTTTCGGAGCCTATTCAATACATACAAACAAACAATCAAATGTTTCCTCTTTATATAATAGTATAGATATCCATCCACTTTTCGCTTTTCAGTTTTTATTGGGACTGCTTGCCATTGATAGTTGTATTTTTTATAAAACTTAATATAATTTATAAAAATCAAGAGGAGGTTGCGATCGCCAACATCTATAGTAAAAAATAATTTCTTTTTAAATAAAAAGTATCCCATGTTACTTCTAGTACCTCCAAAAATATGTGTACAAAGTTTCATGATGATCGGTTAAGTAGTTGTTGCGTGAAAACATAACAAACAAACTCACATTCACATTTATATTAGTAAGGGATGTACTTGTTTCAGCTTTGCAATATTAGTATAAGTTGCAGTATTTTCTGAAATAATGCATAATGTCAATTGAAAGTTTTCAATTCAATTCTTGTCACGTAGTTTTGTTCCTCAACATTTTTTTCTTTATACTTTAAAGAATAACGGTTTTGACAACTTAATGCGTAATTCGACATTTAAAAATCGGTGTATTTCTGCGAATTTGACATGTTTCGATGTAAAAATCTTATTCAATTTACATACTTTTTAGTGAAGTGACTCGAGTGGAACAATTTGAACTCGAGTAAAAAATACTCGAGTCATTCTTTTGTTTCTATGAATTATCTTTTAATTGGTAAACAAAATAAAAAGTATAGATCGCAATGTAACTATCAACTACGATATTTCGAAAGTTTTGCAGTTTTTGTGGCAGTGGCGAAAATGTATTTAAAAAAAATAAAGACGATAGTAAAATGCTTGATTTTTTGTTTAACATAAATTCGTTACATTTATTCAAGCTATAAACGAATCATGGACGAAGGAATCAATTTACTGAAGTAATGATAGAAATTGACTCGAGTAACAAATCAGAAGTCACATCAAAAATTTCCTTTTTGTTCTGTCTTTTGCCTTAAAATATTCTTTCAGTATGATTACGGCGTTTTTCTTATTATATGGCGTACAGATTGAAACTTTCTATTGCGGTTTGGATTCCTTGAAATACGGCCCAAGTGTAGGAAGTGGTTATCGCAAATTGGCGTAGGCAGAGGTGTCTACTGGCTTGTATTATTCACAATTCCTACGTTTGTAATAAACGTGAAAGTTTTAACGAGTGGGCGATTTCGCAATTATTTAAAGCAGCGGTTCTCAAACTTTTTTGGCGAAGGAAAAAGCCTTAATATAATTATAAAAAACTGATTTATATGTATTTATGAATAATCATATTGCAATGTAATATTACGTAATATTTAGTTGGAATATTTAGATGTGACCTTATAATCTCCCTTTGGTAGGTATTTTTTGCAGTATTTTAACCCTAGGGTTCCGCGGAACACCACTTTGAGAATGGCTGATTTAAAGTAAGCTTCGGTATTATAGGTTTGTGTTGTCCTGAACTTGGTTTGGTTTTTGTTTTGTTTTTAAATACTATTTAATGCCTAATAGAGCATGACTCTATGAACAGAAGTTATATACCCATTGTTCACGATAAACGAGCCGTTCCCGTGGATCCTTGTGCCTGACCTGTGCCTGCTTCGCCTACCAAGAAATCACTACCTCAATTGACTCGAAAACAACTGCCTTGCAACTACCGAAAACTCCTCAATAACTCCCAAAAAACTGCCCCTATCAGACTCCTGACAAGTATTTTATCACCTCTAAAACAAATAAACCAAATTCCCTATTCCTATATCTTTCAAATTCCAATTGTACAATGCTAACCTACGTCGTCGATGTCACCCTGTCATCGACACTCATCTTCTCGAATTTATTTAAAACTAGCTTTTCAAAGTCATTAAATAAGCATAATAATAATAATAAAAATTATTGCGCTTCAAAAAACATGGCACAATGGCGAGCTTAATGCCATTTGGCATTCTCTAATAGCTAACCATTAGGAGAAGATTGCATCAGAGATCATTTCAATAGAAATGAATCAATATGATTCCAAACAGCTGGAACTATAGTCAGTTGGAAACTATAGTAAAATGTATATATATTTTTTTTAAAATAAAAATTATCCTATATACCTACAAAAATATGTGTAGAAAGTTTAAGTAGTTGTTGCGTGAAAACGTAACAAACAAACTCACATTCACATTTATAATAGTAGGGATATTCATAAATATAAAATAAAAAATTGCTAGTAAGCTAAAATATTTAAAATCACTGATAAATTACACAGGTTTTTTTGAAACAATTTTCCATTGTGTAAGCCCATTTATTAATACCGTAATCCATTCAAAATGCCGACGAATTACTTTAATCACACCGGCGTGCAAAAAACCGGGGTGTGAGGGGAAGTGGGGTAAGTCGAACAGCTAACATAGTTTATGATAATTTTGAATTAATCTGAATGGAAGAAAAGCTACTACATAATCAAAATAAAGTTGTAGGCCTTTACTTTCCAAGCGTCGAAAACATTGGATTTTTTTGGTGAAATCTTTAAATTAAGTTCATAATACGTTAAAAAATGACAAAAAAAAATTTAAAAAAAAATCTTTACCGCTGAGTCAGCCTGTCCTATAAAGTATGATAATGGGGATAAAAATTATATTTTGTTTTTATTTTTTTTATATTATATATATTTGGTAGAAGTCTAAGAATCAGTTTTATGTACTTTGAAGTTGGTTACTGTTTTCTTTTACGGTATATAAAATCGGAAAATAATGCTTTTTTTGAGGCAACAAAAATGATCAATTTGAAAAAATTACATTAAAATTACGTATCATCAGAAAAATAGTATAAAAATACGAATTTCATCAGAAACAATAAAAAATAAAACTCTTAATAGGTTAAAAAAAATTTGAATATAGTGTTCTAAAAATAGGTCAGTGGGAAGTAATGGGTTAACGCTGGTGTCTATATACATTTTAAATGCAAAACATAAATTCATTTGTTTCATGAATACTCGAGACCCAAAAACTAAAGTGAAATAATTTTTGGCTGACGAATCAAGCAAATTACATATGGTGAAGGGGGTCCGTATAACACGTCAATAAAGATTTTTAATAATATTGTGCCAAGAGTGATTAAATGTAATGAAAGCCTAATACAATTTAAAAATAAATTAAATACATATTTGATTCTAAAATGCTTTTATTCAATTGACGAATACCTCAATGATTCGAAACAGTAAATGAAATTTATTTTATTAATTGAAATTGTTTATTACAGTAATGCCCCGCTTTACGCGAGGGATACTTTCCGGAAAAAATCGCGTTAAAGGAAATTCCCGCGACCATAGAGAAGTTGATGACTACATTATGTTTATACGCACTCTTTCGCGTAATGCGGGGCAATTGAGTGCGAAATTTGAATAGTGAAACCGCGCATAACGGGGTCGCGTAAAGTGGGGTATTACTGTATTATGTTATTATATTACTGCGCCCTGACCGGGTGTCACATAGACACTAAACTATACTGACATCTTAATTATAATTGTGACATGCAAAAAAAATATTTGAATTTGAATTAATTAGAAGACATTTAATTTTCCAGTTGACACATTAAAATTAGAAATAAATAAAAAGCGAAGAAAATCTAGCCGCCTAGTCGCAGAAATGGGCGAAATTGCGCTGCGCAATAGAAAATAAGTGCCCTTCAGATTTTCCCGCGCTAACGGCCGCCATGTTGGATGCCTATGTCATTAGGTCATTGACCTCTGTGTCCTTAAGCCACTTCTATATTGCGGAAAGTATCACTTTCGCGTTGAATATATATATTTTTTGCTATATTTTTTAATGCAGGGGTGAGCCTGTTTATTCGTTTTAAATTTGTATATCAATGGAATGTCCTTTTTTTTTCATTGCACTGCTTAGTACCTATTGTATGAACGGTTTCTTTTTGAATTTTTAATTTGGTTAATATCATGAATAAATAATATTATTTTAATTTTGAGTACTTTTGTAATAAATAAATTTTAATTAATTCCAAACTGAGATACTATAGTTCTATATCATATGTCTTAGGGCTAATTTTGTAGATATCTAGCATTGTATCTAGAATTTTATATAAGGATATGAAATGAAATGAAAATCGTTTATTAACATAGGCACTAAAAGCGTGCACTTGCTCATCGTTAGACTCTACCATGACTTCGGAAAGGCGTATGACGAGAAGAAGACCACAAGAAACTCGCCAATCGATAAAAAGAACACAAACAGTATTTTTTTAAATTTAACTTCGCAGTAATATATAAACTTTATTCCAGTTTTGTCGCAGCTGAAAATCGGCATTAACTTTGGTTTTTATCGTCTATTGTGTATCTAACTAACCAGCTAAGAGATACGCAAATAAATGATCTTTGCCTTTTCTAATTTATTTATTTGCAGTTATTCCCTTTTTCGAGTTTTAAGGGGTTGTTTTGTATGAAAAACAAGTTTTGACAATCCTGTTTCTTCTCAATGGGACATCCGGAACCGAATAGGTTACTCGTTTCTACAATTGTGTTTGAAGGAAACTAAAAATGAATTGTTCGTTCTGACCGTTATTTTAGAATTATGTACTTCAAAACACGGAAATCAATATTACATTTAATCTAATGTACTGTGGGCTTATCACGAATTTAGTCTGGCTTTCGAATCGAGCTGTCACAAGTAAAACGGATCTGTTAGCAATCGGGGTCATGAATTTTTGCTAACGACTAACGAGCACCAGCAATCTATCAAATGAACGAGAGATCGAGACGTTCGAAAATTAACAAAAAGTATCTAAAATATTGTAGTTCCAAATCCGCACGCGGTGGCGCTGCTCAAATTTCCATACAAATCGCTTGAAGCAAACTCGGTTCGAAAGCCAGACTAAAATTTGTGATAATCTCACTGAGGTTAAAAACCGTACGCGCTTTATCGCCTGATTGAATTGTTTAAAAGAGTTGTAGTGACCACCACGTATGTGGTGATTATGGGAAGTAAAATTCTGCTAACCCCTGTGGATTTCAAAAGTTGGCGGCACACAAAGAAGAAGATTTTAAATCGTATTATTAAATAATATTAACATTATTTAACATTTGGCGGCACACTTTTAGAATTTCGTGGCACGCCAAAGTGCCGCAGTTTGAGAATCACTGTTGCAGATAATACGTCATATATAAGTACTAGCTTTTTCCCGCGGCTTCGCTCGCATTTAAGTCATTGACAAATAAGTATCAGAGATCATTTCAATAGAAATTAATCAATATAATTCCAAACAGTTGAAACTATGGTCAGTTGAAAACTATAGTAAAAAATAAACTATTTTTAAAATAAAAAGTATGCTATGTTACTTCTAATTACCTCCAAAAATATGCGTACAAAGTTTCATTACGATTGGTTAAGTAGTTGTTGCGTGAAAACGTAACGAATAAACTCACATTCACATTTATAATATTAGTAGGGACATCCACACAAAGATCCAAAACAAATGAAACATTTGAATTTAGAATATCAAATTTGACTTGAACGTGAAAGTCACGTGGTTCGTGTATATTTTTAGTGGCTTTTATCGCTTACTTTAGCCGCTAGATAATTTACTGTCATTATTTAGGCGATTCTGCTAAGTGGAATATTTGAGAGATAATGCTTTATACTAGATCGTGACTGACTTGGAGATAACTAAGGTTGAGTGCTTTAGAATAGAAACTTCGCACGAGTGGGCTCTAATAAGCAGAGGTCCCGTCTTCGATTCAAATTCATTTATTTGCCATAAACATGCTTAGTAACATAGGTCTTGAAGTAATTTTATTAGCATCACATATTTTACATACTTCCTACTATATAAATGTGAATGTGAGTTTGTTTGTTACGTTTTCACTCAACAACTACTTAACCGATCATCATGAAACTTTGAACACATATTTTTGGAGGTACTACAAGTAACATAGGATACTTTTTATTTAAAAAAAAATATTTTTTACTATAGCTTCCAATTGACTATAGTTTCATATAGTTTAACTAATTAAACTATATGAATTTTTGAGGTTGGGAAACATCATTGTACGTAGTTATTTTTAAAAATTGATAATGCCAGCCAAGCAAGAAAATATAGTTATCATATTGATTCATTTCTATTGAAATGATCTCTGATACTCATTTAATGACTTAAATGCGAGCGAAGCCGCGGGTTAAAGATAGTATACAAATAAAATAGTCCATAATAGCGTAGGAGATGCATTTATCTTACGGTTAGACATCTTGCACATTTGTTTTGTTACATATTAAAATGCATTATTATTTCCATTCGTTATAATTGAAAAGTGTATCAAAATAATTTCCTTGGGCCTACCTCAGTGGTCGGTACCCCAGTGCGTTCACCCTACATTTTGCATGCAAACTCCTTCCTGAGGGAGGGAGGAGGTTGTGGAGGGACAAGGGGGGTTATAGTTGGATCAAATAATTTTAATATTTTATTTTTATTTATTATTTTCACATATTGTTTAAATGAGTTCGGAATTGAACCAATACCTTTATTACTACGATATTAAGGATTGAAATACTTTTAACACAGCCATTCTCAAAGTGTGTTCCGCGGAAACCTAGGGCTAAAATACTGCAAAAAATACCTACCAAAAGGAGATTATAAGGATTATAATCATGTTGCAATGTAATATTACGTAATATTTAGTTGGAATATTTAGATGTAACCTTATAATCTCCCTTTGGTAGGTATTTTTTGCAGTATTTTAGCCCTAGGGTTCCGCGGAACACACTTTGAGAATGACTGACCTAAAGTAAAAAGGTGCAGCTTGTTGTTTTGTTAAGACTCATGTCGCATTAGTCCGGCTATAGTTCGGTAACTTCCCTCGGTATGTATATAGCCTACGTAGATATCTAGGTGCAACGTTAGCGTGCGGTCTTTACTATGCGGATAAACTGAACTTTTTACTATTATAATATTTTTGATGGATTTAATAATAAATACACCACTTTTGAGTTTTAAAAAATATATTTTTTTTATTTGTAGTTTTCTAATGTCCGCGTGCTTTTAATAATTTTGAAATAGGAATTGTATTTTGTTTTTAATATTTAAATTTATCTCTTCCAATATCAAAATAAATATATATTTATACTGACTTAATATTATTGTGTATTCATAATTTATGTTATACACAAGTCGCAGTCAAGACAGAAATACTTATACTTTTAACAAAGCTTCGAGACAAATGTTAGATCACAATCCACTATATAATAAATCTCAAAGAAAGTTCGAGAAAATAATTTGATACTGACGATCTACTATCAAAATACTACAAATAAAAACACATAATTCAATGTAAACTTCAATTAACGACAAACTCCGTAAAACATCGAAATTATTTCACTTCAGTTGGTTACTCATACAATGATACACTTCATGTAGCACCACACCCACTCTAAATAACGACAACGATACCTCATTATTTGGCAATAAATTCAAATTCGAATGTCTTTATTGCATGTCACAATTTAATTCAGATGTCATATAATTTAGTGTCAAATGTGACACCCGGTCAGGGCACAGCAATATAATATTAAAAAAAATAATAATACAATAATAATAATAACAATAAACACTTTAAATTAATAAACTAAATTTCATTTACTGTTTCGAATCATTGAGATATTCGTCAATTGAATAAAAGCATTTTAAAATCAAATATGTTTTTAATTTATTTTTAAATTGTGTTAGGCTTTCATCTCGTTTAAGAACTCTTGGCACAATATTATTAAAAAAAATTATTGACATGTTATACGGACCCGACTTCACCACATGTAATTTGCTTGAATCAACTCAATCAAAATAGTACTTTCTAATTTGCAGAAATTATTAAGAACCGTGTACGTAAATACATATGTATTATAATAATAAAATGAAAATAGAGACGTCTCTCCATTTAACGCCGACTCTGAATAACGCCATAAAACAATGGTAATATTTACATCCGAGTTGGCCATGATTGTGGGGTCAATAAGGCGGTAATCCATAGGTAGGTACCAGCACAAATCAGTCGGCTTGAAAATTACAAGTAACTGGGGTTTTTGAACCATTTCCTGCCATTTATTATGCTACAAGCCCTCAGTGATCATAATCTGAACAAAAAAAGATTGCCGCAATTTTATTTATGAATTAAAAAAACTAATTATATTTTTGCAATAATTAAACTTTCTAAATGTTTATTATTTACTATATATACATTACTTTCAAGAACATATGTTGGTTGCGTCTACAAATTAGAAATTTTGCCAATATCAAGTATTCGGGTAATACCCCAATAAGAAATTATAAAATTTTCACACATAAACCCTCATGTCAAAAAGCAACCTTGAAAATAGTTATTTAAGATTTTAGGTTTGAAATGAAATGAAAATCGTTTATAGGCATATAGGCACTAAAGGCGTGCACTTGCTCATCGTTAGACTCTACCGTGACTTCGCAAAGGCGTAAAAACTCGTCAATCATAGTCTGTATATAAAATAATAATAAAAAAATTGAATTTGACTTCTGAATGTTATCTTTCCTTCTTTTCTCGTCAACAGTCCATTGGTAGGTTGGTGGTTGAAGTAAGAATATCTCAATCGTTATTGACATGAAGGTTTACGCGTGAATTAAAATAGAATAATTTCTTATTGATTTACTAGCTGATGCCCGCGGCTTCGCTCCCGTTAAGAAGTATTATTATTAATTAGGTATAGTTTTTGCGGCTTTATTTTTGTTTAGCGTGTGTAAAAACGTCTTCATCACAGTAACTCCAATCTTTAATTTCAGTTCAATCAGTCGAAAATCTAATAAGATTTATACAAACTTTCATCCCCTATTTTATCCCCTTGGGGGCAGAATTGATCAAAATCCTTTCTTAGCGGATGCCTACGTCATAATATCTACCTGCATGCCAAATTTCAGCCCGATCCGTCCAGTGGTTTGGGCTGTGCGTTGATAGATCACTAAGTCAGTCAGTCAGTCACCTTTGAGTTTTATATATATAGATTTCCCAAATACTTGACATTGGCAGTAAAGTAAAAGAAGAAGTATATTTTAATCTGTTTTATGATTCGTTTAATTTCTCACCATAGAAATAGTATATCGTGGTCCTGCTGTAGTGCGTGGAATGCTAATTAGTAAGCAGTTTGGCATGAAGTATGAGCAATGCGGCTTACCTGAGAGGATATTGTAGACGTGATCCGACATTCCTTCTGCCCATTGACCACTTCGTATGTCTCTTCACAACTGATAAACTACTATATATCATTTCCTGTCTTTCATCTTTGTTCTTCTTCGTTTGTTAAATGATCTCAGTTGTTTTATGAGTTTCATGAGGCTGTTAATAAAAAAAGATTAATATAACTTATTTGTTACTTTTAAATACCGTGCCATAGAAGTCATTTGTTTTTTGATTTTTTTTTAAATACAGGCAGTCCTCGACTTACGTCGTTTCGAGTTACGTCAAACAATTTTTTGACACTATTCCTCAAGCATACGTCAATTGTTTCGATTTCCGGCATAGGAGAATTCACTTGTCGCGAAGTTTTGTTCCTCCAAACACGACTTCGTTGTTGCAACCAATGGATCAAGGAGTTATTGCGTCTTTTAAGGCCTATTATCTTGGACCTAACCCTTACATGTGAACATATAAAAAAATATGTCTCGACTTACATCGTTTCGATTTACGTTGCTTATTTAGAGAACCTAACATGCCGTAAATACGAGGACTGCCTGTACTTATCAAACTTTTGAGTCGTAAAAATCTAAAACAGCAATCTAGCTATTTTATCATATGTCAGATTGCTGTTTTAGATTTATTATCGATATAAAGGAGCAACGAAAAAAATGTAAATAATGTAAACGAATTTAAATGGCATAGATATAATGTTTCCTTCTACAGGTCGTCCTTCTAAGAATTTGCGAAGGAATAAAACTTTTTTTGTAATAAATGGGGCTCATGGCGCCACGGACGAACACAATCGACAATTGAGATTAATCTCATGCCTCAATGATTGTGTGTCACATCACTAGGCGTGCTCGATTGCGTTCTTAACTCGATACTGATGTAAATATTTTTGGTATCGATACTTTAAAAGAAACTCGTATTCAAAGCTTAGTTTGATCAACTACTTTTTTTTCTGAGTAATTTTTTTTTATTTATTTATTATTATTCTATGTACAGGCTATGATTGACGAGTTTTTTGTGATATTCTTCTCGCCATACGCCTTTTAGAAGTCTAACGATGAGCCTTTAGTGCCTATGCTAATAAACGATTTTCATTTCATTTAATTTCATAATATGCAATCGTCTAATCGTTACTTGAGTGTAAAATCAGCGCTCAAGTACGTTTGCTTATTTAGAAACAAATGAATCTGTGCTCAAGCGCAATTCTAAGTTTTTTGATTTCTGAATGCGTGCTTTAGTATCGCACTCTCCTTGTTATTGCTGTAACCACGCAAAGGTTGTAATGTTTTAAAAACGTCTAAATAAACTCTATTGCAATAATAACCCAAATTATTTGTGTATTATTTTTGTGCACTATGTATTTACAACATCAGTGGTTAACTGTCAAAAAATGCCTAAAAGCATTAAGTTAGCGTTTTGTGATTTTAAGCAGAGGCGGCTCGTCCTAAAGAGCGCTGGTGCAGTGCACTCCCACGAAAATTACAGAAGTAATCTATATTTCTTCATAATACATACTATCCTTACATTACATTCATTCTATTCTACTATGCCAATACAATAGTATATTATATTACCTATATCTACGCCGCTGTAATATAACTTCTGTAATTTTATGAAGAAATGCACTGCACCAGCGCTCTTTGTAATTTAATTTAAGCAATAATAAAATTAATTATTATTATTATTGTATAGTATTTTAAACTAGTCCTTAACACTAGATTTACCAGCTTAAATATACCTATTTTTACCAAAACCAAAAAAGTATATATTTGTTACACATATATAAAACTAATTCTTCTGTTATAAATTAAAGAAGATTAGAAGTATTAAAGAAAATGTTACACGCAGTAGGAATTTTAATTTGATCTTGCAAGACCAGTCATTTTGACTGCTCTGGTAAATCTAGTGTTAAATGTAATAATAATAATAATAATAACTCTTTATTGCACACATTATTAGAGAATAAAATAAAAAAAATAAAAATAAAAAAACAATAGGCGGCCTTATCACTGAGTAGTGATCTCTACCAGGCAACCAACCTTTAGGTAGTAAATCGCGAATTTAATTGGGGTTAAGGGTGCAAAAAAACAAAATATAATAATATATACAAATGAATAATACAAAAAATATACATACAATAAATGCATACAACTAAAATAAGAATAAATATATAATTAAATAATAATAATAATAAATAAATAAAGTAAAAAAGTGACAATAATAACACAGACAGTTCTACAGTGAGAGATAGTGTTCACGTTAACTTCTTAAAGACTGTGATAGAAGGCGCGATACGCACAGACAACTAAATGTAGTTACAAACATTTTAAATATTCCCCCTTGAGAATTTATTTTTAATATAATTATGTAAGTTCTACAGTTGACGGATCAATATTAGCGTGCCTAAAGGTCGTAGATATGTGCAATGAACTTGGGGGTGTAGAGTTCGTTGCTCGGTTACCCCACCCTGCCTGGTGACATCGCAGCCTCGAATACACCCTCCTAATGATTTATTTACAATTTTTTATGAGTTTGTGATTTCTTAAATTTCATTGTTGACGCTTATTTCGTATCTTTACATTAGAACTACCAACCGGTCAATATGACCGGTTTAAAAAATTCTTTACAAGACTTCTATGTAAGACTTTACTCGTTATTTTTTGTAAACGATTTTATTTTTTACAATTTATT
Source organism: Tineola bisselliella (assembly GCA_028551675.1). Lineage (NCBI taxonomy): Eukaryota > Metazoa > Arthropoda > Insecta > Lepidoptera > Tineidae > Tineola > Tineola bisselliella. The sequence continues at coordinate 89,182 of JAPWLS010000053.1, forward strand.
GAATTATATTTAATACTTTGCAAGCACAAGTCGTCCTGTCATTTTGACCGGTCGGTAAAAATAGGTGATATTGACCGGCTGGTAGTTCTAGGGTTAATGGAACTACTCAAGATATATACGTACTTTATTCGTTCCTGTAGTTTTAATGCTGACTGTACATTCGTAATTAAGACGTAAACTAATTAACAGGAAATTGTAAATACCATTCAAGTTTCTGAAGTTGATATCTTTGATGTTTGAGAGAATCAATCTAACCTAACCGCGTTTTGCGGTATTCATTCTATATGGATTATTTGGCAAAAATATTTAGTTTTTATTGGCAACGATCAAACAATTTTGTATAGTGAATTATAATAATTATAATAAAAGAAATTTAGAGATATTTTTTTATTTTCACTCGAAAAACTCTAGAGCAGCCATTCTCAAAGTGGTGTTCCGCGGAACCCTAGGGCTAAAATACTGCAAAAACACCTACCAAAGAGAGATTATAAGGTTACATCTAAATATTACGTAATATTACATTGCAATATGATTATTCATAAATTATATTAAGGCTTTTTCCTTCGCCAAAAAAGTTTGAGAACCGCTGCTCTAGGGATATTTTTGGGAATATTGGTGAGGTAAACAATCTGGACAATACCAACTTAGAGTACACTCGAATGGGTAATACCACCTTTGTTGTTATTTCATCTGATTTCTCTCATGTGACTAGTTTGTATTTGTGAGTAACGTTTTACTCCCCATATTTATTAATATTATACATATACTGTTTTACTGAATATATCCCTTACTGATATAAATGTGAATGTGAGTTTGTTTGTTACGTTTTCACGCAACAACTACTTAACCGATCATCATGAAATTGTACACATATTTTTGGAGGTACTAGAAGTAACATAGGATACTTTTTATTTAAATAATATAGTTGTTGGTGATCGTATACTCCTTTTGATTTTTATACATTATATTAAGTTTTCTAAAAAATACGACTGCAGCAATAATAGTTTCCAATTGACTATAGTTAGTATTTATTTAATGACTTAAATGCGAGCGAAGCCGCCGGTAAAACATGTATATATATTGTAAAATAGTAGCTCGCATAACGACCGAATCGTTCGATAGAATTTTCCTTGCTATTGCTACATCAGTCTATGTTTAGAACTCTGCGATAGCTAGTTACAATTGTTTCTCTTAACGAGTAAGACTCCGGAACGAATTATGCTCGTTATGCGAGGTTCGACTGTTTTTTTTTTACCATTTTGTGTAGTTTTTACCACATATTTGTCCATTCTGTTCAAATAAGCTTACGTGTTGCTAAGGGGGTCCAACAACGAAACATTAAGGTTTAACACTAGATTGCCCGAAGAAGTCATTTTGACTGCTTTTTGATTTCAATTAGAAAAACAACTATGTATATAATGACAGAATTTTGTGACTTTTTGTACGACATGTATTCAAATGCTGTTATTGCTAATAGTAGTTACCTCCCCTTCCTTCATTTCCGGTATATACATATGTGTTATACCTAGATATAGGTACATATATACTAAAGTTCAGTCTTTCTAGTGTTAAGACAATTATTTTCTCAAAAAGAACTATAAACATTCACTTAATTGAGACAAAAATAAGCAATAATTATAAATAAACAGAACGTACGTAGAATATTGTCAACTTCATCACAAGGCACTCAACCCTATATGTTTTTTTAACTCATATTTAAATTTAATTATATTTTTAATATTAGTAATATCAACCGAGGACAATATAGCTTAACACTAGATTTACCAGACCAGTCAAAATGACTAGTCTTGCAAGATCAAATTAAAATTCCTACTGCATCTAACATTTTCTTTAATTCTTCTAATCTTCGTTCATCTATAACAGAAGAATTAGTTTTATGAATTTTATATTATCTATATATATAAAAATAAGTGGCAATTTTCGTTGTAATTTTATAACTCAAGAACGGGCTCACCTAACCAAACCAAATGTTTAGGCTTTGTTCGGACTATTTAGTAGATGGTTTATGTGAAGTTTGCACAAAATCGGTAGAGCGGTTCTTCATTTATCACATTTTTTGTAAATAATGAATTCAATAAATGGCGGATTGTGCTGTCAAATTGAAACTATTTTCAGTGTTGACAGTAATTGAAACTTTTTATGTCATTCATGCTGTTTGATGCATGAATTTGATGTTCCATTAATTTTTTTTTATATTTCACTTTATACGTAGCGAAGCACGTACCGGACCGCTAGTTTTGTATATATTTGTAACATTTTATACTTTTTTGTTTTGGTAGAAATAGGTATATTTAAGCTGGTAAATCTAGTGTTAAATAACATAAGCAAGCAGAAATGATTTCATAGAAGTTCTCAAAGTTTTCTATAAATAGTTATTAATAATACTTTTGCAATTGATTATTATGCAGGGAGGTGAGCGTGTCTTCCTTCCTGCTGGTCACACGCGGCCATAACTTTAACGCGCATCCTTTCGGAATACCTAGTCAGAAAGACTGATTATTGTAATGCTGGAACTATGCCTGGTATGGAATTCTTACTTAGCACATGTGATATATAGAGGTAGGTTTTGGTAAAAGAAAGTGAATTTAGATTATAGAGAAGTATTCATGAATTCGGTTCTAATCTAACCTTTAACTACTGAGGTGGGAGCCTCTCAGGTTTTGAGAAAATATATTTTTTTAATTACTCTAATTAGTTATTGTGTTAATACAGTAATGCCCCGCTTTACGCGAGGGATACGTTTCGGAAAAAATCGCGTTAACTGAAATTCCCGCGACCATAGAGAAGTTGATGATTACATCATTCATTCATCAAGCACTCTTTCGCGTAATTTAATAATAAATTTGAATTTCGCGTTATAGTGAAACCGCGCATAACGGGGTCGCGTAAAGCAGGGTATTTCTTATATTGTGTGAATAAACCAACAAGTATCGAGTACTTTTACATACAATAATATCGTAAAGTTAATAACTAGTTTATAAAATAAAAGGTTCAAAGTTCATTGTCCTTGTGTTTTTGCGTGACGTCATGCGGGTATATTGAGAAATGCCTCAATGAGTGGGATGTGGTCTCGCACAATTATTCAAACATGCACTTATGTCATCATTTAAAACTGCATTTCGACATATAAAGTAACTATTTTTTTTATTATTGATAACCCAGCATATGACTACACTCCGCCTGATGTTAAGCTAGAATGCGGTCCATGAGCATAAACAACTGTTACCACATACAACAGTCGACTCCACTATGCCGGCTTGAGGAGACGAATGTGCTCTGTCCAAATTAACAGGGCACACTCCTCTCGTTATTCCGGCTAGTTCCAAGCTGATCCCGAAACGCGTAAAACTCGAAATTTTACTTGCCATGAAAAACATTGTTTATACTAATTGTAGCTGTAAAAACTATAATAAATCTCTATACTTTTCGTTGTCATTTTATAACTCAAGAACGGGCTCACCTATCCAAACCAAATGTTTAGGCTTTGTTCGGACTATTTAGTAGATGGTTTATGTGAAGTTTGCACAAAATCGGTAGAGCGGTTCTTCATTTATCACATTTTTTGTAACAAATTAATTCAATAAATTGCGGATTGTGCTGTCAAATTGAAGCTTTATGTCATTCATGTGGCTGTCGATTCTACAAGCCGAAAATACTTATTTAAGAAAATTTGAGGTTTTGACGTTTGTCTTTTTATTTATATTTATATTTATTTACTTCCAGCAAATGGGCTCCAATAGAGCGCTTTCACTCGTCAATAGATATACAAATATAAATGAAATAAATTAATTAATTCAATAATTATCAATTTGATTCAGCCGCTGCACACCGGCACCGTCCACCCACACACCAATGTCACAACAATATATAACAAATCCACTATGATGCAGAAGAACAGCCGCTGTATAGGGGCATTGTCATCCTATTTATATATTCATGTCATCCTATATATTATATACCTAAGGGCAATATTACAATGCATTGTGATAATTATATTTTTAATGAATTTTAATCAGCAATATTATTACACTTAAGTTTCTCTAAATATATTTGTGTCATTTAATATTTAATTTTTAACAATATGTGGTATAGAAGTATTTATTATTTGATAAAAATATATTATTTTGGATTTTTGCCAAATCCATACTTAAGCCGCTGAGATTGGGAACGCTGAGGGCTGGCAAATTCTAACTTAGTTTGGCAGAGGGCCATCTTGGATTTGCGTGAAATATTGTGCGGATTTGGGTTAACTATTAACAACGACATTTTCGTATAAGACAATCGTTTAAGATGAAACTTTAAATCTATTATTTAAAAAAAACAACAGTTTTTTAATAAATTCCTTATTGCTACTCACTAGTGTAGTTTTTCATATTATTTTGTATGCTGATATCTGTGTGGTTGCACCGTGAATCTGTGGGCTTATCACGAATTTAGTCTGGCTTTCGAATCGAACTGTCACAAGTAAAACGGATCCGTTAGCAATCGGGATCATAAATTTTTACTAACGACTAACGAGCACCAGCAACCTATCAAATGAACGAAAGATCGAGACGTTCGAAAATTAACAAAAAGTATCTAAAATATTGTAGTTCCAAATCCGCACGCGTTGGCGCTGCTCAAATTTCCATACAAATCGCTTGAAGCGAACTCGGTTCGAAAGCTAGACTAAAATTCGTGATAAGCCCACTGATTGAATTTTACTTAATACTTTTGTTAATTACTCTATGTACAGGCTATGATTGACGAGTTTCTTGTGTTATTCTTCTCGTCATACATCTTTCCGAAGTCATGGTAGAGTCTAACGATGAGCAAGTGCACGCCTTTAGTGCCTATGCTAATAAACGATTTTTCATTTTCATTAAAATCGGAAATCAAACCGATATAAAAAAAAAGATATATATACATATATCGTAACGATGTCAATCCGTATTCTATTATTAGAATGAAAAATCAATAAGAAACCTAATATGTAAAATGTTCAATTCATATCGAAAGTAAGAAATTTTGTAGTACATATGACCGGTGGGCTTATCACGAATTTTAGTCTGGCTTTCGAACCGAGTTCCCTTCAAGCGATTTGTATGGAAATTTGAACAGAGCGACCGCGTGCGGATTTGGAACTACAATATTTTAGATACTTTTTGTTAATTTTCGAACGTCTCGATCTTTCGTTCATTTGATAGGTTGCTGGTGCTCGTTAGTCGTTAGTAAAAATTCATGATCCCGATTGCTAACAGATCCGTTTTACTTGTGACAGCTCGATTCGAAAGCCAGACTAAATTCGTGGTCGGGTCCTAATAACGTAGTCGAAAGTAACATTTTGTCAATTTTAGTTTGTTTTGTTTTTGCAATATTTATAGAAAACACTAATGACTGATCAAAACGCATTCGCATAAGTTAATAATTATATTCTTAGTGTCTTCTTTTAAGTATATTTTAGTCAACAAAAAAAAAAACCTAAAAATACTAAATTTTTTAGTATAGCTATATATGACCCCTTCCTATGTTAAGCTAAAATGCGGTCGTCTCCACCAAGCCAGCTTGAATGTGCTTCATCCAGGTTGACAGAGCACATCTCATTGTAGTCTGTCTACGTCGAATTGACTATTATACGTAGGCAGATATGACGTCATTATATTTTGCAATTACGAATTAATTATTATGTTGTTTTAATTAATGTTAGACACCATAGATATGTTTTTATTACTTAATTGATTCTAGTCACGGACGCTTCAGTTTTTTTACTTTTATCGACAATCCTTTTTTGGTGCGTTTTATATTTTTATATAAGTTACTAGCTTTTATCCGCGGCTTCGCTCGCATTTAAGTCATTAAATCATTTCAATAGAACTATACTCAATATTTTATTACTATAGTCAATTGGAAACTATAGTAAAAAATAATAATTTTTTTCTAATGAAAAGTATCCTATGTTACTTCCGGTACCTCCAAAAATATGTGTACAAAGTTTCATGATGATCGGTTAAGTAGTTGTTGCGTGAAAACGTAACAGACAAACTCACATTCACATTTATAATATTAGTAGGGATTTTGCCTAAAATTAAGAACAATGTACACAGACAAAGTCATATTTGTTCATATTAAAAATATGGCTGCAATCATTGACCCATATACAACTCAATACTTTATTAATTACAAAATGGCATCTTTCTACTGTTAATTAAAACAAAAGACTATCGCGTTTATTTAACACTAGGTTGCCCGAAGAAGTCATTTTGACTGCTTTTTGATTTCAATTAGAAAAACAACTATGTATATAATTTTTATGACTTTTTGTACGACATGTACTCAAATGCGGTTATTGATAATAATAGTTACCTCCCCACCTTCATTTCCGGTATATACATATGTGTTATACCTAGATATAGGTACATATATACTAAAGTTCAGTCTTTCTAGTGTTAATTATTCGGATGCGGCAAAGTAATAGCTGCAAAGCTTTCGAAATATCCAAAAATAAATGCAATAAAAAGTTGCTTGTATTTTAGGATCGTATTCAGACATAACACTCAAGCATAGATTCACTGAGTAGAGTTCAAAACTCCAAATGTCACTCCAAAAATAGACCAATCACACGCTTGAAAAATTGTTGACGTTATTTTTGACCAATTATAATAATCCATAGCAACTGTCTACTGTCACCTAGCCTGTCATTACGTTCTGTTACACGCATTTACTTATTAGTTACTTATTAAAATATAAATAACAGAAAGGAAAAAAGCAAATTAATATTTTAACTGGATATTTGATATACAAGTATATGCAACATATTACTATTTTATTTTGATTACTGTCTAATGATTGTCGTGTTTAAAGATTTATTATTTACTAGCTGTTGCCAGCGACTTCGTTCGCGCAGTAACGAAAATATAAAGTACTATGAAGTTTAAATTTTAACATGAAAAAGTAGTTATTGTGACATAACTGTAATAGTTAGATATATGGTATTGCTGATTTTTTGTAGATATTGATGTCCTCTATAAAACTGTAGTACATCACTTTGCTCTATTGTTTTCACACTTTGGGTTACATTATTGAAGTTTTCATACGGATCCCTAACGTTTTTGAAAATATTCTATAGCTTATGTTCATCAGGGATAATGTAGGATTCTAATGGTAAAAGATTTTTTCAAATCGGTCCAGTAGTTTCGGAGCCTATTCAATACATACAAAGAAACAATCAAATGTTTTCTCTTTATATATTAGTATAGATATAGATTACTACATAAAATAGAATAAAATGCATGTAAGTAATGATCAAATCACAGATCAAGCGTTATTTCTGAATACCGTATAAACTAGTTAAATGTTCACTCAAATATATAGTTAACAGTTAACTTTCACAATATGAGTAAGTTAAACCTCCAACTACGCCCAACTTATTACCTACTCCAGCCATTCTCAAAGTGTGTTAAGGCTAAAATACTGCAAAAAATACCTACCAAAGGGAGAGTATAAGGTTACATCTAAATATTACATTGCAATATGATTATTCATAAATACATATAAATCAGTTTTTTATAATTATATTAAGGCTTTTTCCTTCGCCAAAAAAGTTTGAGAACCGCTGACCTACTCAATAGAAATGCTAGGAAATATCCTAATATCAGATCGTGTGCGGTCGACATTCCTCGCTGTACATTGCAGTTCACCAGTTTATATTGATGTAGGTCAATACGACTGTCCCCTTCGCACGCGTTACAAGGCATCAAGCTATCTCTTTTACGCACCGCAGGGAACTGGCCAAGGAATTTACACAAGCCTCTAAGGGTTTTAACTCTAAAATGGGTCTTATTGTTTAGTTTTTAAGGGTGCTTTTGTGGTTTTGCTAGCGGATTGCTCAATTAAGGGGTAAGTAAGCTAGGAATGCGGTATCTTGTGGGATTGTAAAGTAATTTTAATGTTAAAATGGCATAGGACGTATTAGGTACTAGAATATATGAATGTACTTTTAGAAACATCTCCGTTTCATTATTTTCTATTCTTTTACATTATCCGTAGATTCTTATTGGAACAATTGGACCTGTCAAAAATGCAATTATACTTAATCTAAGTATATATAATACTTAATTATACAAAATATGCAGCAACTGTGAAAGTTTAGATTTTCGACTGATTGAACTGAAATTAAAGATTGGAGCTACTATGATGAAGACGTCCGCTTAAATAGGATGTATTAGTTTGAACCTATTAGTACCTAACTATACCTAATTAATAATAATACTTCTTAACGCGAGCGAAGCCGCTGGTAGTTATACAATACGCAGTAACTGTAATAGTGGCTTGTTCACTTCAGTAATAAATATAATAATATTAAGTACTAGATATCATTTGTTTTTATTGATTATCGTTTATAGGTTTATTTAGAGTGTATGAAATGAAATTAAATGAATATAGTTTATTAGCATAGGTACTAAAGGCGTGCATTTGCTCATTGTTAGGCTCTATAATGATGAGAAGACCACAAGAAACTCGTCAATCATAGCCTGTACATAATTTAATTAACAAAACAATTAAATCAAAACAAAAAAATTAATAACAATCCACAAATCACATAATTCACAAGAATTAAAATTACATCAGATCCACGGTGCAACCACACTGGTATCAGCCTACAAAATAATATGAGTAGCAAAGAGAGAAAAGCAAAATGCTTTGTTAATTTGTATTGATTATAACGTTAATATATTGGTTTTATTCAATTGCAAATTATATTAAATAAAATAATTTGCGTTTTTACATGCTCGAATAAAAAATAAGGATTCAAAAATGGCGGACGAAAGTAATGAAAACGAATCCGGAAAATTCGTAAACACAATACAATTGTTCTGGTGAATTTATTTTTTATTTTTCTTTTGAGCTGCCTTATTGGTTTGGTGGTTTTGTGTTATTAAGGAATAATAAATCGAGGTTTTCGCTTCATTAATTACAAGTTTTTACGCTGCAAAGAAGGAACATAATTAATGGAAAAAATGTTTATTTAAATATTCTCAATTATTTTATTGTAAAGAGAATTATAAAAAATTAGAGATTTATATTGGAATCTATATACTAAAAGAGAGACATCGTGCCAGCGTGTCATATTTAAAGACAGCGCCACCTATGAGTGGGTAGCGAAGTAGCCTCAAAACTAAAATTATAAATTGATATTATATTTGAATTAAAAATAATCTCAGGTGGTACTAATATCACTTTGTTGTTCCTTTAGTCTCTTAATAGCTGCCTCAGTACTTCTAGGCCTTATGTTAAGTTCGAATACGGTTTATAAACGCATGCGAGTGCTACCGCAAAAAAAGCCCTGCGGATACCAGTCGCGACCGCTGTACCCTCTTTAAACTACCCTTGAGATGAGATGGTGTTAAAGGCAAAAATTAACACTTTCCATTTATTATCATCTATCGCATAGGTTCTCAAACTTTTTTGGCGAAGGAAAAAGCCTTAATATAATTATAAAAAACTGATTTATATGTATTTATGAATAATCATATTGCAATGTAATATTTAGTTGGAATATTTAAATGTAACCTTTGGTAGGTATTTTTTGCAGTATTTTAGCCCTAGGGTTCCGCGGAACACACTTTGAGAATGGCTGATCTATCGTAAATTAACTGCTTAGGTTTATTAATAAAACATCCGAATGTTCAACCCTTAAATAGATTCCTGTAAAATGTATTTATAGCGTGAACGAAGCCTCCGCCATTGATTGTGGGAAGCAGCGTCACTATCCCAAAATAAAACTTTACAATTAAGGTATTGCAGTTAATGCTACCAAATTGTAATCCTTCTAAATAAGGAAGGTACTTTATTTCTATATATATAAAACTCAAAGGTGACTGACTGACTGACTTAGTGATCTATCAACGCACAGCCCAAACCACTGGACGGATCGGGCTGAAATTTGGCATGCAGGTAGATGTTATGACGTAGGCATCCGCTAAGAAAGGATTTTGATCAATTCTACCCCCAAGGGGATAAAATAGGGGATGAAAGTTTGTATAAATCTTCTTAGATTTACGACTGATTGAACTGAAATTAAAGATGGGAGCTACTATGATGAAGACGTTTTTACATACGCTAAACAAAAATAAAGCCGCAAAAACTATACCTAATTAATAATAATACTTCTTAACGGGAGCGAAGCCGCGGGCAACAGCTAGTTTCTATATAAGTAGAAACAAGGGAACACTAGTTTTTTTAAAGAATAGACACTGGACATAAGGAGGGAAATCTTCAAATGGATACAGATTGGACTTTGAACTGTAAGAAACAATCATTAGAAAGGGATAACTATACTCTTATCGTGTCGAAGTTGAGGCATGCATGAAAGGGATGCAGATATCTCCTTTGCTGTTTATGATTCCGTGATCGTTTCTCTTTCTATTGCTAATATACCTACAAAAACTGTATCCATTTGGTAAAATCGCCGTATTGTTGAGCTGCTCGTGGATTAAACTCTAGCTTAATATTAGGTGGAGTGTCGGAGGTCATTATAAAAAATCTTCTTTTCACATATGCATGTCCGTTGAAGATACTTCTCGTCTGATTCTTTCAGAGAGTAATAGAAAAAAGATGTAACAGAATATTATATAATAGAATTGGCTACAGAAATTGACAGAAGTTAAGTTGAAACTAGAATAATTCAAGCTTTCCAGAAAAAAGCTACAAAACAAGGTTTTTAAGAAAGCCTAAATTCACGTATATATGTATATTTAATTTAGTCGCATAATATGCGGGTTTTACGCACTCGAGTGACGCGCGTTGAAGTGGGACAGGTAGCTGCGGTTTCGTGTGTTAGAAAGAGATGCGTACACTCGTCCTTGACCTGCGCAGTGGTCAGTGGCAGCTACATTTAAATAACGTAATAATAACACAACATTATTTTTGTTTCTACCGTTTTTTGTTTTGTAAAATACGTGCCATAGACAATGTGTTCAATATTGGATTTTACTTTATTCCGTGTTATTGTCAGTTTGATGTACGTCAGCTATTAAAGTTATGTTTAACCCTTTTAGTGCCTGTATGGCACCAATATATGCTAAAAATGCCAGTAAAAAAGTTCATTTTTATAGATTTTTTTTATTTTATAGAAAGCCCGGCATATGACCACACTCCGCCTGATGTTAAGCTAGAGTGCGGTCCATGGGCATAGACAACTGTTACCACAGACAACAGTCGACTCCACTATGCCGGCTTGAGGAGACGAATGTGCTCTGTCCAAATTAACAGGGCACACTCCTCTTGTTATCCCGGCTACTTCCAAGCTGATCCCGAAACGCGACTAGGTAATTTATATGAACAAGAGAAATATTCACCAGTTCCGTTCCATTCTCTTCAGAAGATTTTATACTATGATAATAAAAATACAGAAATTGAATACTGCGCGCCAAAAGTGAACTGTCAAACGAGCGATATCGCGACGCTGGCATTTTTCACTAAAAGGGTTTAATAGGAATCTGACTGGTGACTGTATTGAACTCAATGCCCTTGGACATTTTCTTCCAGTTAACCTTTAGGGCGAAGCTTTCAATCTAGTGGGTTTTCTAGCCTCCTTGCAATAACTTGGGTCAAATCACCATTCTGTTTATGCAAAGTGGCGCGAAAACCAACGACTCGCGTGGTAAGGTCAACAACTCCATGCATTTTGTTTGTCGCAGAGATAGGCAAAATCAAGTAGGACAACGCGTCGTAGTAAAAACGCTTCGTTGTTCGGAATTAAAATATAAATAGAAATAATTTAGTTCATTGATCTATTTTATTGTGTACAAATCAATACATATTGGACTTTGGACTGGAAGAAACAATCATTAGAAAGGGATGTGTGAAAGGGATGGAGCGATCGTTTCTTATTCTATCGTTTATATACCTACAAAAACTGTATCCATTTGAAAATCGTAACAGGAAAACGACAAAACAAACAGACCCAGAACAAATTACTACTTCTTTTTGAATAATTTTAGCATATCAACAAATATTTGCCTCGACCGGGATTCGAAAATACGAGCGTTTCCTACTGAGGAACACATACGGACTTCATGAAATTACGGATTTAATAGTGACTTCACGACGGATAGGCAACTCAGGGCTTATTTTACGAACTTATATGTCAAAATTCACGTAAGCTACAGAGGTGACGGCCGTATCACGAAACTTCGGATATGCCTGAGTAGTCCCCTGAAACCGTCGCAGGCCTAGTTCACTTTGTGTGATTTATTAGTATGTATTATTTGTTTATTTTGTTCACAGATCAAATAGAATTATGGTACAAAAGTGTAGATGACATCAAACCACTCTCCTGTTTAGTACCAAACCCAGAACGTTTACAAATAAGAAAACCACCACCACCACTCGATGGTGAAGACCAGATACAACATACAACACCGTATTTATGGAAACACGATGGACGAGTTTTAGATACAAAGAGGTATTATTATTACTGTTATAATTTTCAGGTAATCGTATCGATACTTTTACAATGTCTTGACCCTACACCAGGGGTCGGCAGACTTATCAACCAGATGAGCCGAATATCAAGTTTGTAGAATTTCCCATGCCTTCAGAGAGCCGCAACATGAACTTTATTATATACTATTGTATTGTAAGAAGAGCCAGATGATCCTACGGCATGAGCCGCAGTCTGCCGACCCCTGCCCTAGACCAATGGTCGGCAAACTTATTAGCCAAAGAGGCAAAACATTTCAACAATTAATTTAAAAAAATTGAGAGCCAAATCTGCTTCTTTTATTATTTACTTTTAATAAATAGGCTCCAATAGAGCGCTTTTATTCGTCAAAACAAATATAAATTTATTAATTTAATAATTATCAATTTGATTTAGCTGCTGTATACTGGCATTGTCCACTTACATACTAATGTCATAATAATATATAATAAATCTACTATGATGTAGAATAATAGCTGCTGTATAGGGGCATTGTCATCCTATTGTATACCTAAGGGTAAACATAAAATGACATAGATTATATCCAAGCTTTTTTATCAGTAAGATATTCATCTAACGTGTAATATGATTTTTGAATAAGTTTGCTTTTTATGATTTTCTTGAACTGATAAAGAGGGAAGCTACTAATATCATCGGGCAGTTTATTATATGACTTTATGCCAACCCCCATGAAACAACGACTCGTTTAGTAAACTTTTATTACACTAAATAAAACTAAATTTCATACTTATTAATGCGAACAATGCGCTTGCTTTAAATTGCGGTTTTCTAAATCCTACCATGTTGATAGAAACCTGCGATATTTTTCATAAACATTTCTTTTGACCTGTGGGCTTATCACGAATTTTAGTCTGGCTTTCGAACCGAATTCGCTTCAAGCGATTTGTATGGAAATTTGAGCAGCGCCACCGCGTGCGGATTTGGAACTACAATATTTTAGATCCTTTTTGTTAATTTTCGAACGTCTTGATCTTTCGTTCATTTGATAGATTGCTGGTGCTCGTTAGTCGTTAGTAAAAATTCATGATCCCGATTGCTAACGGATCCGTTTCACTTGTGACAGCTCGATTCGAAAGCCAGACTAAATTCGTGATAAGCCCACCGGAATTGAATCCAGAACTGGACTGGAGCGCTAATTCCTCTTGTCATATAAAATACAATCGGATACACCTGGATTACATGTCCAACACTAAATAATGTTATCTTTTCAGGATATCATCAAACGGCACATTGACATATAAATCAGCTGGAACATACCAATGCCAAGTCCGTAGCAATGGAAGTATCGTACTTGGCTATCCGCAGCGCGTGGCACTCGCAGGTTTGTTTCATACAATTCAGACTGTAATAGCTTCCCCTAAAACAGGTTGTATGTCACTGTAATAAAGAAAAAGTTACACGTGGAATTATAATTAAAGAGAGGAAAAAAATTGGCTGGTTTATTAACTTAAAAAAATATATAAGTCCTAAAGTATTGCTGTCAAGATCAATTTCAAAAGGAAAAGTTTAACGTGTATTTTTTTTTCCTTTTGATCTTCACTTTTTTTTATATTTACGTACTATTTCTGTTGATTTTTTTTTTGTAATATTAAAAAAATCAGTTTAATAATTTTTACTCGTATAGGCTGTAATAGGATATTTTCTTCGTTAGACCAAAACTTTGTAAAAACAATTTTCGTCCGAATTTTTAATAGCACATTTTGTTTGATTTTAAACTAGTGATTTGTATATGAGCGGAAAGTAAAAACGCATGTTGACCCATTGATACCTTATTAGGAAAAAAAATTTAGTAATGTCATTTTTTATTTTTCCTCCAATTTACAAATAGACTCCTGCGCCTCTTTGAAGGATTATTTGCGGCTCTCCATAAATGTACCCGAGTTCCCTTTTCATTTTTGTACTATTATATTTTTAAAATTATTATAGTTCCGTATGTGTTTTACAATGTCTTTTAAATTACTGATATGAAAGAATTGCAATTTTTTTTTTAACGGCGACTCGCAAAAAATTTTGAAATTTTGAAGATAGGCTCGAACTATTAAAGACCTTGGCCTCTTAACCACTCTGTATAATTATCCATCTCATAAATGGTTTCTGAGATACTCAATACAACAATGACAAATTTTAAATAGCTCTCCGATAAAATTGCCAATTTATAGATCATACCATGTTAAAAGAACCCGGTTATATAGTGAAAATTATCGATTCTAATGTCTTTATTGCATGTCACAATTTAATTCAGTGTCAAATGTGACACCCGGTCAGGGCACAGCAATATAATATTAATATATATATATATATATATATATACTAGCTGTTGCATCATTAAACTTCATAGTCTGCTCTAATAATGAAGATTATAGAGAGTACTATGAGTTATATATATATATATATATGTTTCATATTTCAGTTAAGAAAAGTATTATTATTAATTAGATATAGCAAAAAAATTATACAAACTTGCGAGAGCCCTTACAACTCCTTAATCTGGCCCTGTTGCAAAATCCGTTCTTTGCAGACGACAACTAACTATAAAATATCTCCCTGTCAAATTTCATCTTTGTATGTCAAGCGGATTTCGAGAGAACTTTCGCTTTTATTTTCATTGATTTAGATATGAATTACAATGTGAACTTAAAATAAAATGAAATATATCTTAAAAAACAATTGAAAAACTGACAGCACATTTGACCGCCAAAATTAGGCACAGACTTCGAATTCTGTGAACTTAAAATAAAGTGAAATATATAGCTGTATGGGCTCGATCCCTTTGCCTTAAAATGCAACAACAAAAAAAAAAAAGAAATATATCTTAAAAAAACAATTGAAAAACTGACAGCACATTTGACCGCCAAAATTAGGCATAGACATCGAATTGTGTGAACTTGAAATAAATTAAAATATTTCTTTAAAAAATAATTGAAAATATTCTATAGCCTATGTTCATCAGGGATATTGTACGATTCTAATGGTAAAAGAATTTTTCAATATATATTCAATATACAAACATACAATATATATATATATATATACAATAATAATAATAATAACAATAAACAATTTAAATTAATAAACTAAATTTCATTTACTGTTTCGAATCATTGAGATATTCGTCAATAGAATAAAAGCATTTTAAAATCAAATATGCTTTTAATTTATTTTTAAATTGTGTTAGGTCGATGTAAGCGATGCCAAAGATCAATCTTTTTTCATCAATTTAAAACTGTAATGATATATAGGGTCCCGTATAGATATGCGATTTGAATCTGAGTTCATTCATTGTATAGAAAACCGCGAGATATAAAAACTGTACATTTGGCAACTTTTCAAACGTTATTCTTAATACGTATATGTATTTAATAGAATAATACAGTCTTAGAGAACTTATTTGAACATTCGGTGGCTACGTTACTCTTAAACATAATACATCTATACCAGTGATTCCCAACCACTGTGCTGTAGCACTTTTGTGTGCCACCAAATTTTGAAATCGTTAAAAGTATGCCGCAACAAAATAGGTTGAGAACCACTGATATGTACGAAGATGTTTACCTCAAAGATGTTACTTTGGCTTTTGTCTTAAATTCGAGAATAATTTCACTTCGGTACTAAACCAAAAATAATCTTCCATTTTTCACAATTGAGATTTTAAACCATCTACTGATATAGGTACTATATATTAATTATGCTTTTTACACTCTTATAGTATTGAATAAGATTATTTTTTTTGTATAAATTTGTCTAACCCAGTGTTTCCCAATGTTAAACCCACGCCTCACAAGGGGACAATTTGATTGTTAAAGGGACGACTCGAAAATGGAGTCGACACTAGTTTAACCCTTTCGCTCCGGGCCATTTAAATGCAATGCTAGATTTCAGTGCCAAATTTAACGAAAAAAGTAAATTCTTAAATAATTGCGGTAAATAACTATTAGGTATAATTTCGCTTGACGAGACTAAAATATCAACTTGGTGTTTGGTAACATAGGAGACATAAGAATTTTAGAGAGACTAAGGTGGGGTATGACAAGAAAGGTTGGGAAACACTGGTCTAACCCATAAAACAATGCTTGCAAACTAATAAATATTGTGTGCTTTAAGTAAGTCACCTTAATCCAAAACAAAAAATATATACCTACTAGCAGTTGCCCGCGACTACGTCTGCGTAATAATGAAGATGTAAAGCACTATGAACTTTAAAGATGTTTCATATTTCAGTCAACAGACAATGCCTATCACACATCTGTCGCAAAATCCGTCCTTAGCTATCTACTAACTATAAAACTACCTCCCTGCCAAATTTCATCTTTGTACGTCAAGCTGTTTTCGGGATTTTTATATAGGGTGGGCCATGAATTAGTTAACATTTGAAAAAATCGTATAAAAAAACCATTTCACATATTTTAAAAATTGTTTATTTACAAGAAAGATAATTAATTGGAATTTAATTTTTAAAAATTATATCATCTAAATGACCACCGTTTCGTCTTTTGCACTCTTCTAAGCGAGTACCGAAATTTTCGAATACTCGTCGGCAAAGAGACCGCGAGATCGCCGACATCTCTTCGCTGATTTTTTGTTTTAGTTGACGTAGTGTATTTGGTTTATCGATGTAGACACGACTCTTTAAATAATTCCATAAAAAGAAGTCTGCTGTGGATAGATCTGGACTTCTGGGTGGCCATGGGATGTCGCCTCGTCCAGAAATCAGCTTTTCCGGAAACATTTCTTTGACTACCGGCAGGGACTTGTTGGATGTGTGACAAGTGTATGGGTGTAATTTCAAATCTAATTTTAAAATACGGCGTAATGATGTGCTAATAAATATATATAATATATATAAATAAATATACTATTGCATATTTTAACATGAAAAAGCAGTTATTGTGACATAACTGTAATAGTTAGACATATAGTATCGCTGACTTTTTTGTAGATATTGATGTCCTCTATAAAACTGTAGTACATCACTTTGCTCTATTGTCAATAATTTCCGCAGCGTACGCAATATAATGTTTTTTTTTTCACACTTTGGGTTACATTATTGAAGTTTTCATATGGATCCCTAACGTTTTTAAAAATATTCTATAGTCTATGTTCATCAGGGATAATGTAGGATTTTAATGGTGAAAGAATTTTTCAAATCGGTCCAGTAGTTTCGGAGTATATTCAATACAAACAAACAAACAATAGATACTGGCCTTAATGCATCAAAGATAGTACATTATGTTCAATATTTTCATCAGTACTGTATCATGCAGTATATAGGAAGTATTTACATAAGAAAAGTGTTATGATGTGGAGCTTAGAGCAGGGGTTGGAGTTAAGGGGAGGTCGGGGGATGATAGATGTTGTTTAATATTAGTTTCGCGGATAAAGGAATGAATTGGTATTTTTTGTCATTTTTGTTTGGTCACGTTTTCGTTTCTGATGAACGTTCGTTTATTTGATGTTTAAATATATTTTTATTAGTATTTATTTTTCAAATATTATGCCGAGGCAGAGAGCAGGGATTATAGTATAATGGTCCTACCTTTTTACATTGCGCCAAATCTTTGCAAAACTTAATTTACTATTGTGTTTTGTATGTGTAATGTAATTAAGTACTTATCAATTCTCATAATGAATCTAAAATTATTGAGACACTAGCAGTTGCCAGCGACTTCGTTCGCGTAGTAATGAAGATATAAAGTACTATGAAGTTTAAATTTTAACATGAAAAAGCAGTTATTGTGACATAACTGTAATAGTTAGACATATGGCATCGCACACTTTTTTGTAGATATTGATGTCCTCTATAAAACTGTAGTACATCACTTTGCTCTATTGTCAATAATTTCCACAGCGTATGCAATATAATGATTTTTTTTGTATTTTTTTTCACATTTTGAGTTACATTATTGAAATTTTCATCTGGTTTTTTGAGAATATTCTGTAGCCTATGTTCATCAGGGATAATGTAGGATTCTAATGGTAAGAGAAAGTTTCAAATCGGTCCAGTAGTTTCATATCTATACATACAAACAATCAAATGTTTCCTCTTTATTATATTAGTATAGATGTTATGACTAAGCTACTACTCGTTCATAGATGGCGCTTTCAAAAATGTAACACGCATATGTTAAGCGAGAATTGTATTTCGAACTTGACTAGGTCACTTCACAGGTGTTTAGCAATTGATTTATATTTGGAACATAGATTCTGTTAATATAAGGTACATCAATAGCAAACCCACATACAAAACACCTTTACAAACGCCTTCTAATTTAAATAAAAGAAAAATACGAATAGGTCTTCACATGACAGTAAATAAAAGGTACACTTCTGATGTCAGAGATTTTAGTTGACACAAATTTTGATGAATATAAAGATGCGATATAAAAAATTCTAACCCTTATGATATCTAATATATATAGGATCCAAATGTTGAAGTGAATAACCCGGTATCCCTACTAATATTATAAATATGAATGTGAGTTTGTTTGTTACGTTTTCACGCAACAACTACTTAACCGATCATCATGAAACTTTGTACACATATTTTTGGAGGTACTAGAAGTAACATAGGATATTTTTTTATTTAAAAAATATATACACCTATATTTTACTACTTTCCAATTGACTAGTTTCGAGTTTCAGCTGTTTGGAATTCTGCTGTATTTATTTTTATTTTCTTCTGTCATTTTCAGTGAATTTTTGAGGTTAGGTTAGGTGTCAGAGGGACGCAGCATTCTTTTGTTTCAGTTCGAATCGTTAAGTAAGTAAGTAGGTAGGTAGGCGCCAAATTGTGTTATTTAAGTTTTGTTTATACTACTTGTTAGCGACTAATTTCTAAAGCAAACATATATTTTCAAGTTAAAATGCCGCCATTAAAAGCAAAGATACCCAGAAAATACGTGAAAGTCGAGTTCACCGCATTTCTTCAGTTATAAGAACTATATATTTACTATATTAACTCTAGATTCTCTAGTCTGCCTGTATGTTAAGACATGTACATGATAAATATATCAGGATCAACTTTTCCTTTTATATTTATCGTTATCGTAAAATAAATAAACGATTCATCGATAAAATAAGAATTATGTCGAAGCAATTTATCATACAAAATCCGCACAATACCCGCGTCAATCGCAACTAAGTTGGGCGGATTCGACCTTTTTATTCGTCCCATGGTGCGAATATATTTGTTTAGAAAATTATATTGCATTCAAATTTAACTGTTTTCATTATCTGAGATGGAGAAAGCGAGACTTGGTAGTAAACAGAAAACTCTTTAAAAGGAAATTATTTAAAATTATTTAGCTTATAATTCTCGCTACATTAGGTCGATGAAGGAAAATAACCTCCATCAACATTCAATAACTTGTCTTGGCGCGTTTCGCCACTTCACGTGGCATCATCAGGATACGTGTGGTCGCTTCGGCTTCGCTTCAACCTAATGCAGCGAGAATAATTTCCTTTAATATTTTATATTTTCCAAAATACGCTCGCACACGAACGTAAAAGTCTATTAAACACGATTATTCGTCTCCCCTAGTCACGCACACTAATGTAAATAGTATTCGAAATTCAAACAAGTCGGAGTCGGTCGCTCTCTACACTACAATTTGATGTCAAAGGCGGCATTAACTTGGAGTGAGACGCATACAACGGTACCTCTTATTTTGTACATGGATCGTACGCGTGTGTGCGTGCTACACGATTATTTTTAGAGCTGATGCGTTGTTTTTGCCTGTATTTCGCGGGTATCGCGCTCACTTATACAGTTTATTCAATGTATTAAATTTGTTCGTTATAAAAATTACAGTTTTACATTGAATTAAACATACTAGAGAAGATACTGAACACAAAGTTGTACTCTACGAGGATTGGTCCAGTAGGGCAATATTTGCAAATAAATAATACACATTTTAAATTTATTTATTTTATTTATAATAATATTTTATTTATCTATTTATTATAAAAATATTTAATTGTGACCGCCTGAATCACGCATGACTCAGTGAGAAAAATGAAGACACGCGTTGTAGATTTGGTTTTTCACACATATTATATTTTACACGTCTTTTCCAGTATACCATTTAGCTTTATATCTGAGAAGTGATTGATCGTAAAGATAAAACTAGAAGAATTTTCGTATTGTGATTTAACAGTCCCAAGTGTGGCTGTTACCTACTAAAGACCCTTTTAATTTACATAATGTTTATAGACACTCAGAGATAGCATGTTGGTCTAGAATTATTTTTTAGGTACGTTTGTTTCGTGAATGCGAGTAGGTTAAAACAAAAGAATGCATGTTTTTTTTTGTTTTTCCTTCAAAAACTCAGACATATTTATCACGCGACATTGGCAGTAATTAATTTCCTCTTGACTCCTGAGGAGAGGTTGTAATCAAATTCAAGAACTCCGTTAAAAGTTTTGTAAAGTTGTCACAATTTAGAAAGAACATATTCAAAAGTAATATTTTACACTGCATAGGTACAGTACCCTCTTTGTCATCGAAGCAACTAGTTGGTCATGAAAAAACTTGAAGCCTTTTTATCACTAAATTTAGAAAAATAATATTAAAAGATTGACAGTGATCATCGTTTTAGAATTTGTTCCTAATATATCGAATTTATAAAAACCCTGTTCTCTGTTTAACTACGCCATACACTAAATATTCAGTTCTTGTGATAAAAGCAGTAAAATAAATATAAGCACAATGCAATAAACCAAAAATGGTGAAACGAGTTTTTGTGCATATTCAAAATGTCAATAATTGCAGCCGTCTAAGTGTAATACCTAATTATCATGAAAATATATACCTAAATAGACGCTGCTATTAAAATGCCATTGCCCATTTTTATTATCAACTATTTACATATTTTGTATTTCATTAAATATATTACTATTTCAATTGTTTTCAATGAGTATGGCTGCGTACTTCTATAGTTCGAGAAACAAAAAACAAATGACGGAGAGAACTAGCTTCTGTTTCTATGAAAATAGTGGTATATAAGTAGGTATACATGTATAGAACTAGTGTTATGTGAACATTATTAAACACTTCAGACTTTTTGCAGAGCACTACTACGTTTTTTCTTAATTATTTACCCTCGACTACGACGCCTGTAAAGTTTTCTAGGATATAATAAAAAAACAAACACAGTAATGATCCGCAAATAGTATGAAGTACTTGGGTATAGGTAGGTATATTAATTTTGCTCGTTTATTGATAAAAGTTACATGCTATACCTATAGATGTTTTTTCTGGATAAATGGATCAGAGAGAAGATATGTCAAATAAATTATAGGAGGTAGCAAAATCATGATAACGATTTAAAAGTTAGGAAAGCTGCATTTCGGATAAAATTTCTAAAAACATCACTTAGGTATATAAATGATACCTTGATGATATAGGCCTTGGCAACTTAAGGTCTACGTGCGAGGCAACTGCTGGCAACCATAGTGCGAGATCATTGTGCGTAGTTCAGATACAACACAAGCAGTATAAAAATTCAAATCTAAGACGCAATAGAATTCCCAGTATTTAAAACGCACGCCACATCGGGTCATAGAAGTTCACTTATTATGTAAATAGACACACCATTGCGCACTTAAAACTAATACTCGAGTCCATTGACTTGTCTAAATAATTTACTGATGAGTCAGTCGATTTGATTTGATTAAATGTATTTATTATGTTAAATTGAAATTAAATTAAATACGTAATTGTATTTGGTTATCTCCAAGTTCTTTTACATTGTCGTACTTTCTTTTTTAATGGCATTCTATTGATTTCGCAGCATCAACACTTAAACACGAAGTTAAAAAATATTATGCATTGCATGTGCGCATGATTTATTTAGAAAACAAAACACTACTAAAAGACATTATAAGAAATTTTAAATACATTTTCTAATAAACGAACGGAAAAGAAAACTCCGCGAAACAGGCAGAACTATCATCATATTTTCTTATAGAAATGAAGCCGTAAACCTTCTATAATTTTAAGATATAAAAAGCCAACAGCAATTTGGATGTATTTATTCTAAGGGTCAGTTTTTTGCAATCCAACTGCATCCTATATCTTCACAATCATCCAAAGCATGTTCAAATGTCAGTGTGATGCAGTTGCAATCTCGAAGATCGTAACTGCATTTTCCCACAGTTAGAATGGTTAACAGATCACGAACTTCAAAGCTGCATTGGTAATTTAAATTTGTAATCAGATTTGCAAACTCTCATTCATCCATCATTCATTACGCGGCCTCGAGTTCCGAGCAATATAAGGCACCTCTCCTGCATGTGATTCAAACTCTCACAACATCTCAAACAACATAGGTATGCTATTTCTGTGAAAATCTATGATGAAGGTGACGTTTCTCAGGAAAAGGAGTCACGATTAATATTTCTCAAGTTGTATAAGTCCGCTTAGGGAAGGCGATCGTTCTAGCTAAGCATTAGCTGGAGTGTAGTGTACTATAAAATATATACAATTTAATGTGAATATAAATACATATAATTAATATTAAAGTACCTACATATACCTATTTAATTGAATGATTATAGAAGACAAATTTGTGATCTAGTGTCAGCTCCGTTTTAGTGAAGAGGCACCTTAATCTACCAGACACAAAATATTAACAGCATCCTTTGACGGTGAATACCTCTAATCAATTAAAGGTTCAAGGGAAAAAAACGAAAGGAAAACGCCGTCTCGGCTCGCCACTAACCGCTCATTATTTCTTCTCACACATTTTTTATTGTAGCAACATTATACGTGGGTGTGGTTGTAATTTCCTTTCACCGACGCAAGGGCACACACACAACGCGGTAGACATACACGCTAAATTGATCTTTATTATCGGGGTTTTACAGACGAAAATGAATGTTTAAATTATTGTGTGTCGAGGAGATTTCTGATAAAATATTAAATAGTTTGTCCTCTTTACTCCCGTGAGTTGTTCTCCTTCGCTCGTGTGTAAGATATGCGTTGATGTTTTTACGCGCGCCGGGGGGCAAAGTGGCCGTTGTTTTGGCGGTAAAACGCTCTGGGGACGCAGTAACTCAATAATGCGAATGTTCTAAGGGAGATCGAGGCAACATGTTTTATTTACGGCTTTTCGATAGGATTTTATGTCGGTTTTCTTCGGATGAGAGAGTTCCTGTAAATTTATTATAGAATCGATCGAGTTGGGAATGTTATTACTGGAGGATATTTTTGCTTATTAAAGTTTAGGCTATGGGTTTTTCAGAATGCTATTTCTTTATTTTGACACAACATTTGACCATACTCCGCCTGATGTGATGCTAAAGTGCATTTCTCCAAAAGGGTGAAAGAAATCGAAATAGAAAAAAAGGATTGTTAATCGTGACATTTCTGCTTAATGAAGTTATACGATGGAGAAAATGGCATAATTTACATTTAAAATTATGACTCTAACCAACATAACATTATTTCTTAATAATATATTAATAGGTATTTTATATATCCATAAATAAACCACAAATCGCTTAAATCTTCTCAAGCTCAACAAACCTTCTCAAGTTTAACAAACTGTAGTATTCATTCTGGACTACTTAGAACTCAGATACTGAGCAAGATACTTAGTAGTCACCAATTAGACTCAAGATTCGCGTCGGAAAAGATAGAAGTATTTTACTTTTAACGTATAAATATGAAATTATTGAGCCACTTATTCAGCCAGCTCCGGATTCTTGACACAATTATAATTTTGTTTGTTGTTTTGCAGTTTGTCGAAACCAATTTTTTGAGCTTTAAGCGAGAGGAAACTTCTGTTCGCTATGATTATTATGTTTGGTGATATACCTAAATAGTGAATCACATTTGAGTTCTGAATAACAAATGTGAGAATTGAATGAAATTTATTCTCCATTTACCGAAATATTTTTGTCTATTCTTTTTCTTTTATTAAATGACTTCTAAGGTCTGATGAAGATAATTCTGCCAATGCCGAGTATTCAGGCAGCAGCTCCACTGTTCATTATAAAAATCCAATTTACACATAAACACGCCAAAAAAACATTTATATAACTTAATTTAATCCGAGGTTTCGAAAGGCTTGCAGCCATTAAGATTGGCGCAGAGATGAGGTGTTGTTTTTAACAAATGTATTCTATATTAAAAATGTCAAACATAACTGAAATAAATAGTTATTCTGATATAAAATCTCATACTTTATTAAAATCTCTGTGCAAATCCCTTTAGCAAAGCGCCTACGTACGTTATCCTAGCATTACCCTAATTTAGATATTCGTCCCTGTTCTCCCAAACACATTCGAATTGCTTTTTACTATTGGATAGGTATAATTTAACATTTAAAACAAGTGTTGATTTTAGGCGCATATTATTAAAACTTGCACAATATATTTTTATTATGATATTAAGCTAGGCATTGTCTTGTTTTCACAATATGCTAGAAGGATCATTAATAACGATATATTTTGAAGCCATAAAACTATGTCTATTAAATTTTGTTCTCGATCGAATCTCTTACGTGGTAATGTGACGTATGGATATCGGGAAGACGAGCGTTGGGTTATAATTTTTAAATATCGAATACGAATGACCAAAAAACAAAACTTCGCGTAATTAGAGTAAGCCCTCTGAGGCGATAAATAGAGTAATCAGTATAGAGTTGGTTGTTGTGGAATTACGGAAGGAATGGTGAAATAGAAAATCAGGATATAATCATTTAAGAAAGGAAATTCTGACAAAAGAGCCGCTCATTTTTATCATAACATGTGTTATCTCTAATATAGCGAGCTATTCCCAACTATAACATTAATATTGGCCGTTATTCCTAAAATTACATTTTTAAATTAAACATGACGAATAATATTAATCTGGTCGAATTCGGACTAAACTCATTCCAGACCCTCGTGTGCCTCGTAATTAGAGCGGTACTCTAGCGTACACCCACAGGGGGAGGCCACCCTCTGTGAGGGTGTAGGGGGAGTATAGGGGGCCGTTAGCTAGGGAGAAAAGGCCTTTGTTCCCTTTGTTAACGAGCGCTTCGAATATTAGCTCGGGATTCGGACGTAGGAAATGGGTTTTCAATGATTCGGCTTTTAGTTAAATTAGTAACAATTTTTGGATGAAGTTTGAGTGTTGAAATTGTGTTTATGTATATTTTGTTATTTTATGTTTTTATTTACGATTGATGACGTTTTATACATTATACATATTATAATGTAGCATAACGTTATCAATATTTCATCTAGAAATAATTTGACTATTTATATTTAAAAAAACTTATAATATAAAGTTATAGACTCTGAAAAACAGGGATCGAATGTCAAAGTTTAACGAAAACTTCAAGCAATATCAAAAATTTCCCTCGAGGGTTTATAAAGCAATATTTCCCAGCTTTTAAAAGTGGTACAGAAAAGGAAAAAACGTTGGGGGAAAGGCTAAGTCCACCCGAAAAGCCTTACTCTAAATCCTTGAACTAAATTATTTAACTTCCTTCGAACATGTAATATTGGGCACCTTGTCTGACTAATGGAAGTGTGTGTAAGAGTGAAAGAGGTAGTACGATTTGTATGAAATCTTCTTCATATTTCAGAGTAAGCTTCGGTTTTCCACCCACCCAGTGTTAGTCCTCGGGGTAGGGGGAGTCCCCAATGCCACTCTCAACGATCTTACTGCGGACTACCATTCTATGTATAAGTTTTAGTATTTCTTTTTATTTGCGACAGATTTTTTGATATAATGTGTGGTGTACCTATATAAAATAACAAATTAATATGATTTTGTGATTTAATTGCTTTTTTTTTAAAATAAGTTTAGTAATTTTGTGCGAAGTTTGTATGTATTCTATATTTAAAATTCGTGCAAAAATTCATAAATAGTTTTTATTTAAAAAAAGAATACAAGTAATTACAAGTAAATTGTCGGTTTAATTAATGAATTTAATCCGGTCAGCAAACAACCAGTTTAAACACAAATTGCTTAATAATGGCTCAAACTTCTATGAAAGTGAGCTCAGACAAGTCCTTAAGCAAACGACAGTGAGCCATTTGTGCTATAAAAGGACATACACACTCCATACGCGGCTCAAGTATTTCCAGTAGTATTCATGTTTCCAGTATTATTAAGCAACGTTTATAGTCCATAAAACTATTTTAATCTTGCTTTTAAGGTACAACTATACCGCGACGGGTCTGACGACGTCGAATCATCGATTAGCGACCTTCTGTTACTCTGTACAGCACTAAATCTAGTACACTCCATTTATTTCTACACTCAATCATATGAATATTTTCTTTTTTATGACATTATAACAATTTATCAGTGTCAAATTAAATATTTAAGACGCATCATTCAGGTCAGGTAGAGTCAGAGTCGAGTCCAAAAGAAAAATAAGTTTGGATAAACCAAGATAACCTACAGCATTTAGAAGTCCGTTAAAACTTACCTGAGTAATTAACATAGATGGCATGCTATTGACGGATCGTCTCGTGTAGTAGTACCTTTAATTTTGCTATTAGTATGCCTCGGGCGAACGTCAATTAGATACATGCGTGCAAGCAGCAAAGCGCCGAAAAAACGCGCGTGAAGCCGCCTCATCCAGTCTGACCAGTTCTCAGCTTCGTAGAAACCACTGGTTGTGATGCGAAAAAAGCAAATTGCCACTTACGGCGGCGGGAGATGCGCCCGCGCCGGTTACAGATAACAAGAAACGTAAAATAAAATTTAAGAGGTTCGTGATATTGACAAAATGCTATAATGATATGTATTAATGAAAAAATAAATTAATACGGACTTTGTTTTGATGTTTCCATTTAAAGGTCATAAAATAATACTGAGCTTTCCTTTACGATTTTATATCTATCATAACAATAAAACGTACTTTTATTGTTTATATTTTTGTAAATTAACATTTTAATTCACATGTGTTTGAAGCGGACTTAACGACACTAAATAGCATTTGAAACAGCCAGGGAAGGAAAGAACAGAAATAGAGCGACCGTGGCCTAGTGGTTGAGGATGCGGACTCGCGGTCGAGAGACCCAGTGTTCGATTCTCTCAAAAATTAAGCCGGTACCAATGTAACTTTGATATACCTATGTACTTTGGTCGCTCAATGCCTCACAAAGAGTGGTAGGCAGACTGATGATGGCATTAGCCCAGTATGCCGTCCTGGGGAAGTACCACCACTTTCAAGCGGAACACCCGTGAAGTAACCTAGTCGCGTTTCGGGAACAGCTTGGAAGTAGCCGGGATAACGAGAGGAGTGTGCCCTGTTGATTTGGACAGATCACATTCGTCTCCTCAAGCCGGCATAGTGGAGTCGACTGTTGCGCGCGGACATCTGTCTGTGGTAACAGTTGTCTATACTCATGGACCGCACTCTAGCTTAACATCAGGCGGAGTGTGGTCATATGCTGGGCTATCAATAAAATAAAAAAAAAAAAAAAAAAAAGCAATATCGGGCTAGCGTTAAGTTTAGAGTATGAGAATATTATAATAGAAAATCACATTCTAAAACGTACTTCACGTAGCAAAGGGGATATTATACCTAAATAGAGTCTATGGGGAAAATTGACGTACAAGTCATTAAAACTTGAGCCTAAGGCGGTGTAAATTGAAATTATAAACTTTTGCTTTAAAAAATTTCAAATCGTGACCGATTGTTTTTACTCGCCAGAGTGCTTTTAATTATATTTGGAATGAACTGGAGCAATATCTCCACCATTTCGTTTATAAGTTACAATTATATGGTTGTATAAACACTTACTGGTGAAATATAAAGGCAGTGAACACCAAAAGAACGTCAAATGATTGAAAATCTATTACATATTTCAATGATTTCTACATCGCAAGCTGTGATATACCACGTACGGTTACATTAAGGCGTACGCGCTAATAATGTTATTATGAAAAACATAGCTCTTTCTCTTTCTAACTAGTTATGCTACCGTGAACTGTTAGCTACCGTTGTTACGCAAGATGTACTTTTGTTTCGTTATAGGGTTGTGCATGTAGTTATTATTTAGATATGTTTTGATCTAAAGTATTTCTGTTTAAGCGGAGATAAATGCTACCATAGAAAAGTATCTTCAAGCAACAGTCGTCTCCACTATACTTTATTGTACTTTTATATTTAATTAGATATAATTGGTTGTTTCAGGCGTTACTTTGCGGAAATCCATATTAAAGGAAATTATTTAAAATTATTTTGCTTATAATTCCCGCTACAACATTCAATAATTTGTCTGGACGCGTTTCGCCGAAGCGAAGCCGAAGCGACCGCACGTATCCTGATGATGCCACGTGAAGTGGCGAAACGCGTCGAGGCAAATTATTGAATGTTGTAGCGGGAATTATAAGCAAAATAATTTTAAATAATTTCATTTAATTAGATACCAATTCTTAGTTGCAAGATAGTCACGAATTGCGGCCGAGTCCCCAGAGTGGGCTATGACCATCATCAGTATGCATTAGTTGGCTCATACTTTTTAAATGAATGTCTAATATAAAAGTAGTGAACGATAGGCAACCCTAAGTTAGTTACAGCTCACCCGTGAAGTGGAATCCTTCAATTATTGCTTACTCATGGTAACCGTAGATAACTCGACAACCTCGCCCGCCACTGTGCGTCTGCCATTCATTGCATACCTTTCATTTTACACCTAAATAAACAAATTATATATTATGCGCCATAATTATAGAAAATATTCTGAATGTTTATTTTTATTAATTGTTTTTTTATTGATATTTTGATATTTATATATATATATATATATAAGTAATTTTAAAGATGTTATCCGTCTTATTATCACTACTGAGGCCTGCCATTGGTACCTACATATTTACGAACTGTAAATAGTATATAGTATTTATAAAATATTTTATTTAAAAAAAAAACGATGAAAAATATAGAAGGAAATGGTTTAAATCCATAAAATTATAATGTAACGAGCAGCTGCGCCGGCGCATGCCACAACGGAAGCTGATAATGGCACCGATATCACTTCTTATCAACACGCACTGATAACCGAACCTTTATTACACCGCACTGGCGACTAGTCGAGATTATTATGAAATATTGCAGGATTTGATATGGTCTTAAACAGAGAAATAAATCATAACATTATTACGTACAAATTTAATTCCTTCATTTTTATTTTATAAGAAAAAAAAAAAAAAAACAAACACAATAATAAAGCGTAGAGACTTTAAAATTAATTATATCATAATATTTACTTGGAAAATAGCACTAAAATGACTTCAGAATTATAAAAATCACTGTTCATTTGATATTTAATGCAACCATTTAGATGCAAGTAGAATATGAATATCGATAGTCCATTGTCCAGTCATTCTCAAAGTGTGTTCCGCGGAGCCCTACGACTTGCATGAAATTAAAATTACATTTCAATATGATTATTATTAATAAAGAATACAAAAAAAACAATACTTTTTATTATTTTAGAGCTCCGTCAAAATTTGTCTTTCCAAAAAGGTTCTGTCGCAAAAAAGTTTGAGAACCGCTCTATACAATACCTAAATTCTCGTTTATAATATAATTATAAAGTACGCACAGCATTAAATAAACTGAATTACAAAACAGCAATTGTCAAAATGCCTACTAATAAAACATCCTATGCTATTATTCTGAAATTCAAACAAGGACAATATGAACTTATAAACACTCAGACCCCAAACAAATATATTTTTAATTATACAAATTCATCTATAATATATCTATAAATAATTACCTATAAATTAATACTATATTTATTTCGATCAAGAAGCGGACCCAGGACTCACTAACCAATCAATACACTTCAAAGGTTGTCACAGAGCTTTTAAAACCTTTTTAAAACATTTATTCTAAGATATCTCATGCCCTTAATTCCAGATCCATACCTACGCATGATCCAATCTTCCGCAGAGGACAAAGATCATTAAAAATAACGCAAAAGTAAAAAAAACTTTTTATAAAATGGCTATAAATAGTCATGTTAAATTTAGAAATTATTAGTAAAAACGGGCGTAGGAATATATGTTTAAACCAATTTAGGTACTTATTATATAAATAATCGCTTTCCTAATAAGTCACTGTAAAAATCAGTTAGAAAGATGTATCGAATTCAGTATTAAGAGACATTAAACTAGATTTTAGTGTTATAAGAAAGAGCAACAAACGCGTGAGCAAATAATTTATAATTGTTTTTACGTATTAAAGCAGTAGTAATTAGCAGTAAAGTAGAATTAATTAATGGATTTAATTTTGATGTAACTGACGCTAAGGTTATTATATGATACTTATTAATAATGTTACAAAAAAGATAACAATATATTTTGCATAAAAAACAACAAATTAGTACCATTAAACAAACAAACGCGCTCAATTATCATGCATTACGAAAACATGCGCAGTAATAAATACAGCGCAGTACATTTTCCGCGCCAACTCCGACCAGGCCGACTCCAGTTTAATGCCGCCTCTCGTGAAAACCGCTCTATACAACTCCTACAGTTCATG
The DNA here is from genome assembly GCA_028551675.1 of Tineola bisselliella. Taxonomy (NCBI): domain Eukaryota; kingdom Metazoa; phylum Arthropoda; class Insecta; order Lepidoptera; family Tineidae; genus Tineola; species Tineola bisselliella. The sequence continues at coordinate 120,190 of JAPWLS010000053.1, forward strand.
TTCTCCTGGTACTACGAACGCTAATGTGAGTTCTCGAACGATCGTTTGTCGGTTTATTTCTATGAAAACGTTAGCGTGAGCGTTTCCTTCTCACGTCTGTACAACACACGTTCACACGTCATCTATACGTATTAAAATTTCAGTTTTAAACCTTATTCCCTTGTATTAAAGCGTATTTTTTTACAAAAATTTATAAAGGAGGGTTAGCAAAGTGTGTGTTGGGTTTATGTAAACATGCAATAGTTACATTAGGAACGCACACGGGCGTGTGAGAGTAGCGTATTCGTGATGTGCGTGACGTGGCAACACAAGCATACCTGTAGGCAGATAGATCTGAGATACTTCGGTAATTAAAACTTTCGACAATTAACTTTAGAAAGGTAATGGAGAGAAGTAATTTGATTTTGTGCGTTTATTAACTGCATGACTTTGAAACGTTGCAATGGAAATAAATGTTTTGTTTTCATTGAGAATTAATATTAGTTCGTATTTTATTTTACCACAAACCTTATAATAACAATTTACGTCCGTTTTACGTACGTTGAGGTCCAAATCCCAAATAAGCTGACGTAGCTTAAATTGAGGATAGCTCAGACGCATATCTGATACCTACGTTATGACCAAGTCCACTATAGGATGAACTCTAGATTGTAGAACAGCAGCAGCCTGAGTTAGATATGTAGAGAGGACTCACAAATGGGCATCCATGTGAGCAATAGGCATTCTTTTAAAAAAATGTTTTGTGTCAATGCTCCAAATAAAGATAAGTACTTTTACATTTTCTTAGACAAATCTATAGGATTTTAGACATTCCTGCGGTTGTGCGTTAAGGCGCATCGTTGAGAACTAATTCACTATAAAGGTACTTTGTATTATAAGAAAATGCTATATGGAGAATTGACAATCTAGCTGCATTTCTTTGGCCGCAAATGAAAGAAATGGCACATTAAAATATCTTTACTAAATGAACGGGATAATAGGCCGAAGATAAAGTCTAATCATTTTATTAGTTTCAATATTTACAAGCAATCATATGTAAGTAAATGACTGCCATTTTGAAATAAACTTACATTTATTTCGATTTTATTAAAACTGTATACAACTGGTTGCCTATAGATTATATTTCTTTTTAAATTAAATTCATATATGAACATGAACTTGTTTAACACTAACGTTTGAGGTTAAGTGCGACCATCATTTTTATGCGTTTATTATTACGTTTATTTTGAAAACTATGGAATCATCGTGATTCAGAGAACCAGTCTCGCTGCGACTCGATAGCTGCAAAGCTTTCGAAACGTCAAATTAAGTAAAGTGGAAATTTAAAAGTAGTCGCTTGATTAATGCGTGCACTTAGAATGAAAAGACCTTAGTTCAAATCTCTCAAAATTGCAGCTAGTACCAATGTAACATTGTTATATGTACTGCGGTCACTCAGTGCCTATAGTAACATTGCTATTAATCGAGAGATAGGCAAACTGACGATGATTGTTACCCTAATAGTGGTAGTAGTCGTCCCAAAGTAGTCCACTGCTTTCAAAAATAACAACGACCTGGCGTAAAGAGAGGAGTATTGTCTGTCAATTTAAACAGTGTACATTCTTCTTCTTAAGTCGGCATAGTACGGCGATTGCTGTATGCAATAGCAGTTATCCCCTCCCATGGACCACGCTCTAACTAACGCTTATCATGAGGCAGAGTGTAGTCACGTGCCAGGGGGGCTACTCAGGCATATCCGAAGTTTCGTGATACGGCCGTCACTTCTATAGTTTATGTGAATTTTGACACATAAGCCCGTAAAAAGTCCTGTCAAATGTCCGTAAAATAAGCATTGTGTGACCTATACGAAGTGACGTCGCTGTCAAATCCATAATTTCATGGATTCGTGGAGTGGATCAGGAATGTTCCTGAGTAGGAAACGTCCGTATTTTCGTCCGAAGTGCACCTGAGCCTGGGCTACCCCAGGACATAAAAAAGAAGATTACATTTTTATATATAAATATATATTACAGAGATCATAAATACACAGTAATATAGATTCTAAACGAATTAAATTCAATTATTAATATTCCAATTGACTCCAGTTTAGGACCGCCTTCAGATCGCTCGTTGAATTCCGTCGAGTATCGAGCGAAACCAACCTATACATAGCCACCTGGCTGGTCACATAGAAACATTTATTAATGTAACACAGTTCTATCTCAAATTATTAATATAAAACATACCCTATCACAACGACATAAAGTTTAAAGTATAGTAGAATACAAATTGATAGAATCTTGTCGCATTATTAGGGTCGTGTATAATATATTTGGCGCCAGTTGTGCCGACTGTTCTAGTATACATAGGAAAGCGTTAGTAAATATGGCAACGTCGCGTTCCATGTTTGAAATACGAAATTTCTGTACACAACAGCCCTACTCCAAATATTTTGAGATCGAGCTCTTGTATGAATGAATTATTAATGTCTGAGAGATAGTGTGACGCATAAAGTCTTTTGAATTAGTTAAATGCGACTCTGTTTTTAATAATAACTAACGCAATTCTGGTTAATGAAATGTGGGAAGAGAAATGTTGATAATAAATATATAATACACAACATAAATACTCATACGTTAACATATCTACATAACGTTTTATGTTTTAACACAAAACATATAGACAATTCTGACTCTGAATCATAACATTTAGTGTTACGGGTCACGTCAGGATAAGAACAACACAATCATATCCTAAAACAAGTATCTATTATTATGACTTTTTTACTTCAATAGGATATGTCTAGTTTTAAGAGTCAGGGGCCAGCTTAGGATGAAGCAGTGAAATTAAAATTTAATTTATGAAAATTAGACCCTAAAATAATATTTGTAAAGTTGAGTTTCAAATGTACAGTGTGTGTTGGGAAAATTGTGACAACTTGGCAACAGTGTACAGAAAAGAGCTCAAACGCGGCGGCTTTGTGATTTTTTCATTGAAATTATTGTTATAGAAGAATTGATGCCAGTTTGCAATTTTTTTATTTTATTATTTCTTTACCATTGTCGTCACATTGCAATGCTAACAATGGGGATTTTAGTTGAAATTGGTGGGGGTACTTTTTCCTTTTTTTTATACATGACTGTAGGTAGGTGGGTTTATTGTATCGCGTAATTTAATATTATTATTTTTTAAACAGAATTTAAACTTATTTGGCGGATCCTTAAAAGGATTTAGTGCTGTTTGAAGAATAAAGAACTCTCTATTATTTGTGTCTAAAAATTCAAATACAATTATTCTTATATGTTAAGGTCGACCAGTTTATACATTTTAGCTGTGACAGCATTGCCAGCTTCTAGGCCAACGCGGCAAAGTAATAAATGCCTAGACGTTAAGGATTATAATTGAAATATAAATAAGTTGATTTTAATATCAATTAGTTCATTTACATACAATTTAGATCAATTATTTAAGGTATACAAAACGTCGACTCAAATTCGTTCATGAAGCTACGTCTAAAATTACTTATTATAGTTTTGTCGAAAAACAAACGTTGTCAGTCATAAATTTGACAAGATAAAAATGTTTTTGCATGCAGAAAAGCTACACTTGTGAAATCTATACATTGTAATTTAAGATAGCATTTTGATGGAACAGGGCTTCTTTGATTTTCCTTAACAAGATTTGTATTTTTACCAAAACATTGAAGTATATGCAGAAATTAATAAAAAAATACGTGTATTACGTATAGCTAAGATTTAAGATATTCACTCAAAAAGAATTACATAAATTCACTTAATTGAGACTACTATATCATATAATACTAAAATATTTACAAAACCATTACAAGGCAATCAGACCCATTATGCCTTTTCAATTCATATTTAAATTTGGAAATATTTTTATTATTAGTTATATTAATCGGCATTGCTAAAACTAAAACTTACACAGATGATTTTTCTAAATACAGTGTATTGATTTTAGACGGTTGTACAATTATATTATATTACAATGTGTTAAACATAATCTAATTTAATATTAGGACTAGGAAATTAGATATTAAGAAGTTGGCTTTACATTCTCCTATATTTTACTCCTCTCTACTACTACTTTACTACTCTCTACTACTTTTCTCTGACTCACTATGTTACTATATTAAAGGGTTTGGAGACAAGCGCAAAAGAGCGTAAGGTAGGAAGGCCCGTTTCAATTAAATTCGTCAAGTATTTAAAAAGAGAACCTAATGAAAGTGCTGAAGGTATAACGAAAGTCGCTGGCTCTCTCATCATCTCACTCTACCCAGGAGAGACATAGCGTGTTAGTCCAGTTTACTTTCTTCTAAAATTATTTTGCTTATAATTTCCGCTACATTCGATGAAGGAAAATAACCTCCACCAACATTCAATAATTTGTCTCGACGCGGTTTTGCCACTTCACGTGGCATCATCAGGATACGTGTGGTCGCATATCCTTTCCTTTAATATGGATTTCCACAAAGTAACGTCTGAAACAATAAATTATACAGTCTACTTTTCTTGGATATACCCTACTCATGATTCATTCGACTGCTGCTTGATAATTCTCTCTAGTACAGTTGTCATTTGAGCTCATTGAAAGCTCAGCAGTAAATTTAAAAATTCGTATTTAAACAATAAGAACTTGTCTAAATATAAAAGAATAAAATATACGAAGTTATAAATGCAAACGTAATGTTATTTGAATCAGACAAAGTCCATTGTCTTGCACGAGTATGATACGAATGGAATGGAATGTTGCTGTTTAAGGTTTCCACGTAATATGAATCGATGCAATTGTAGGTACTTACATGGCTATGACGAATTTTTTACTCATGCTGTGAGTATCTTAATGTAATTTAGTTAATTGGAAAATAATTAAGCGGCTTACTATCGCTTGTGTGTGGATAAATTTAATCCTACGTATCGCAAGTTTGTAGAGATTGTGGTCGTGAAGAGGGCGGTTTAAATATATTAAAATTAATGATGATGATGGCAGTAGTTGTACCCGCTATGCCGACTTGTTGAAGCCATAATGAAAACCAGCTACTTTTAAGGTTAGCGACACATATTGGCTTAATTTTAATAAATTTCGATCCTATTTGAATGGAATTTTTATACTTTACAGTTGATTACTCGTGAAGACCATACCAAATGAAAAATATAAAGAATAGCAAAACATACTATAGGCACATATTTTTTAAGATAGTATCTAAATAAAGCGATAAAAAAATTATGACAGCTAATTTCACGAATAGTTCATTAAATAAAAATAAAGCCAAATTTTGATAATAGTTTACTTCAGTTTTAGGAATTATTGGTGAAAACAGGCGCCGGTACATTTTGATTGCACTTCTAATAATTTGAAAGAACTAGTGTAGGGCAATAGAGACAACAAATCGGAATGCGCTCACTTTTGGAATCCCATATTGCATTTTAATAAAAACGTCAATCACACTTGTAAATCATTCAAAAGGATCAAGTTCAAAGTTAAAGTCCAACATTAGCCGATATTATAAAATTATGTTTTGACGGAGTCCTGCCAAATTACACGTCGCAGGAGCAAAAGTTGAAACAATAGAAACCACAATGGTTCAGGTGGACTCCTAAAGGGTGAATACACCAATTCTATAACCATTATATAACAGCATATTTTTCATTACTTAAACCAATATAATTTTCAAATTTTAAACATTACATTAATAATAAGTAATTGAGTAATTTAATTTATAAAAATTAAGTGATTTTTTTTTTATAAATTGCGATTTTATGTTACCATTTTGTGACCACAATATGTATTATATAATATTAGTTTAAAATGCCGTCCATAAGATAGCGACATGCAAACAAGTAACTTTACAATTTAAATTTCTTTATACGGCTTACAAACACACATCAAAACGCCGGATTAAAGTAATCAACTCAATTAAATTAAGTTAAACCGCATACAAGCCCAATCGACACTAAAAATTTACCTAACAAACTATTCTGGCATATGACCACGCCCTGCACGGTGTTAAACTAGTGTCTGTAAATGAAGACAAATGCTACCACTTACAAATGTCCTAGTGCAACAGACCCCTCTATTATACTGACTTTATAGGTGACACTATTCTCATTACACCCAAGCCAAACTCATCTAATAACCAACATACTGGTAAGCCGCTCTTTATCCATATTTTTTAACCAAAATAAAATAGTTCTAACCTAACTAGGAGAACAAAAAATTAATATTTAAACGTAATAAAACACGATAAATAGAATTATTCAGCTAAAAATTACTAGTCGTAAATAGGTGTAATTACCCTATACCTTATTGAGAAGTCAATCGGGTTAGGTTCAGCCATAAAGCCGTCACAATAGGTCATAAACACGTTTTACTGTGGCCCTGGTGACCACACTGAAGGTCCAAGTATATTGCCAATGAAAAAACTACATAAAATATGGAACCTATAAAATTTAATTAAATTGCGGTAACTATAGTTAAAGCTTTATGTAAATAATTAAAATGTCATAAGGTACTTTATGATTACTAATTCGCTTGTGCCGTGGTTTCGAATACATACTCGAATACACATAATTGATACGTAAACAATATTGACATTGATATAGTCTGAAAGCGAAGGCAGTAGCAGTTTGCAAAACAGTAGCACAGTAACACTAGCAGCAGTATGATAATCAATTTTCAAGTTTGATTTATTACTATTCTTAGAAATTTTACTTAGATTTAGTTAGTTTTTTAGTTTTAGTTATTATTAGTTATTTAGTTAGATTATTTTTTTAGACTATCTAAGTTAGTTTGAAAGGGCCTTTTACAAGCTAATTCTATAATTATGTCTTAGCTCGTAAGTCATCATTTCAATAATTCTGAGATTTTGACTTGAGTATGCCTAGCTTTTTTAGGATGCAGTTAAAATGATGTAATTATTAGTATATTATAAATAAAGAGGTATGTCCCTGCTTAGTGATAAGGTCGCCTTTTGTTCTTTCTTTTCTTCTGTTCTTCTTCATATGTATTATATTTTGTGAAATAAAGTGTTAATATTATTATTATGTATCACAGTTATCCGTAAATCTCCGTTGGTAGCGCTAGTCGCGTCCTCTTACATGAGTGTAACAAAAAATGCAAAAAAGTGGTTATTTGTAAACGCAAATAAAATTTTGCATAATATTGTAAAAAAATACGTAAAGTAATTAAAAAAAAGAATCTAAACAATATATTTTTGCATAGATAACCTTTTGTCGTGCATTATCGTCGCGCTGTTCACGGAGCTGATATCATATCTTTCGAGTTCACAGCAAATATTTTTATTTTAATACGCTATCTTTATATACCTACATTCACTTGTTTATAATATTACTTACATTTTTTTACCTATTATTTATAGTAATCGGGAATTTGATTACACTCTGTCTGTTGCTATGCTGGAGTCTAGTTATAAAAAAATGTCTGCTAAACTACTACAGACGCCTCTGTTGTTCCTGCTTACTAAAACGGGTATTGTATTTAATATAAAAACTAAGATTCTAGTAATCAACAATTGACTGGGGAGAGAGAAGGCGCGAGTTTCTTCATACTGTAAATTGGCTCAGTTATAAAAATGCTGTTTAATATTTCTACATTTGTACAGGCGTAACACAAAGACGAGCTTAGTTTGATTAAACTTTAAAAAAACCTAATTTGACAATGACATTCGGCAAGCTTCGGTGTTGTATCATAACTACTAACATAGGTAACTAAACGAATTTAACTGGACCCTTTATTTTTTACGATGCCGACGATTGATGTGTAGAATTTCTCTAAAGTCAATTAAAAATATGGAAAATATTGTCCCATGTTGTCAGGAATTGTCTGTACCGAGTTGAGTTTGTTCATCAGGTAAAGTTACAAAAACTTTAAGTACAGAGTTAAATACGTATGCTCCAACGAAGTTCAAAGTTTAACTATATATACTAAAATTTTCTATCAATAAGTAACATTTTTGCATAGACAATTAACTCCCAAAAGTTATAATAAATTATAATCGAAATCACCCGCGTTTAAAGAGTGATGTATGAAACTGCTCACGCCCGCCATGTAAACTATATATTAACCTCCTCCATTGCAAAATTAAATAACGAAACAAGGAAAAAAATGCATGAGGCAACTCATTACAATCGGCCCCACCCGCCATCGGCAAAACGATATGAATAGACAAACAACGGAAGGGCGCGTCACCCCTCACAATCTATTGACTCCCTATTTTACGAACTATATACATCTCTCACGCTCACGTTACACACGCATAACGCTATCTCGCTCAGAAATACGAAACTTGGAGGGGTGCCACGATAACACACGAAATATTCCCGTAGAATATAGATGAATGGAAACTTTTGTGAGCGTTGGCTTTAAGAATTTAATGATTGTTCGTTCGTCACTTTGATGGACACAAAATGGATGGATAGGTATTTACGTAATGAAGTAAGTTAGTTAGTTGTTGTATCTTTTATCACATCATTTTTATTTATTTAGATTTGAAAATAAATATAATATTCTATGTCATATATAGTTTTACATTGAATTTCTGAACGAAAACAATAAAATTGCTTTTAAAATGATATAAATATTGTTTAAAAACGTTAAAAAGATTAAAAGCGGCACAGAAAGATTAGATTTCAAATGGAATGTACGACGATTTCTCCTTCCTACTAAATTTTAATGTTAATGGCGGCGCTTGTTTGAAGTATCGTTCAAATAACGTCATACCATACAACGAACGCAGCGGTTGACATTGGAATTAGTAGTTCGCCACGGTGACACGCAAGCGATCTTCACTACCAGGAGAACATAATGACAACAGAGGTAGCCGTATCGAACGCTTGAAAGAGTATATCTACGCGTGGTCGTAGTAAACATACTGGCGTCTCTTTCTAACGCGAGGCATGGCACCGAATGTATTGGAATAATATTCATACAATTTTATGCTGTATTTTAATAGCAATATGGTGTAAATCAGTTTAAATGAATTTTATTCATAAGTTTAATATTGTTTGTTAGAAAACGGCTACGAAAACGTTCAACGCTGCGAAGTATGTTAGGAATGTAAGATGTATTTTGTCAATTTATGTTGTCCTAATAGCTTCGATGCTTAAGGATCATATTGGCGTATTTGGCATTCCTTTTTCTGTCCGTAGGCGAACGTTGTTTGTTGGAAATTTATTTATCTTGGGAACTTATCAAAGTCGGGCCTTGTGACGCGTCACGTTGTTTAGAGATAAGTAAAAAAGTAAATGAATGTTGAAAGGAAAGGAAGCAAAATTTATGAGGCGAGCGCTTCACGAAATTGCTAGCAGTTTTAGTCATTATCCTCATTTACTTTTTGTTTTATACTAATGAAATTTGTTGAAATAGTTTAATTAGAACTATTATAATGAATTAATTATCTATTGTAATTTAAAATCAGAACTTTGTATTCTCTATTTTTAAAATTGGCGCCGCGACGCAGCGCGGCCGTCGTGTCTGCAATGAGCACGTCATTATTGTATCGCGGTTGGTTGCACACCCTTGCATTTCTGCTATCCGGGTGTTTAGTGCCCATTGCGCAACTCCCCCAGGCTTACGTCATCATAACAAATAATACATGCAGCAGCTACTTAATAATGGGATTACTGGTCGTTATTTTATTCCCTATTTCATTCAAAAAATCCTGTTGTCTAGTTAAAATACTTCAATTTAATTGTTATTTATTTATATTTAGGTTTTGAAACAAACAGTTTTTTTTAAATTACATAACTAAAAACAAAATTATTAATTACTAATTTAATACAAATAATTACAATATCAGATATTAAAAAATACTGCTTTTATTTATTTGAAAGATATGTTAAATACAAATTTAAAATTGACATTATTTTTATTAATATAAAAAAATCCATTTAAATAAAAAAGACGAAGAATATAAAAAAATATCTATTAGAATTATATCCATAGTGACATTATGATAATGTATTAATTAATTCTTTATAGTCAGTCAGCTTCTATTGCGCAAATCTCATAGCGAGCGCGCTCCGATTACACAAACAAGCGAGCCCCAGTCCGTGGTGTTTAACTCTGTTGTATTTATGCTGCCCTGGTACTCTCGGACGAAATTTCGAAACGTTTTCTTTGTCATGCGAGCACGAGTTTCGTCGGCCCGATTTTACGGACGAACATAACACACACATACATACATACTACATACACTAGTAATAAATAACACCACGCTTATTTATTCATGTACATTGTACATGTCGTTATTTGATCAACTACAATAAGAATTTTTATATACCTACCTATATTGTTTGTTGCATAGTACTTCTCTTTTTACATTTGCTATTTGTTGATTTTACTTATTAATTTCGAGTTTTCTTCCTAAAATGTGTTTGTTTGTTTTTGAATAATGACGGAGTGAATAATCGAATCTTGGTATACTTACTATGTAATTGTATCTTTAGCGTTAATGTGTGCTTTTATAGCAACCAAGTTCTGTCCTGATGAGCTCAGATGAACAAACGGTTGTCAATTTAAACAGTTAACAAAACTTATCGCGCAACACATCTAGATCAAATAAAAATCTCTTAAATTCAACTTGTTTTATTTTGTATATACTAACGCTGAATTTTCAATCTGACCACAAAACAAAGTCAGGTCTCTTGACGGGAGCAATTACTCTGGAAAATGGTAGTGTTATTAAACAGGGCTGCTAACCATCTTCTGCCTACCAAAGTAAATGAATTCAACATACTTATTTTGATAATAAAATCAATGAAACATTCAATTAGTTTCAACTACTAATCCAATTCCTGTACGTACGGTCGGTACCCGTCTCTATTTATAATTAAAGTAATATATATAAAGTTTTATTAGTTGTTACATGCATTGGCAAGGTTATGTGTATTTATGTAGATAATAAAATGCTTGCATAATACGGATTATTTATTTTTAACTTTACAATATTTTATTGTTTTTCATTTGCATTATTTATAGGTATATTTGTAATTAAATTGTAATTTTTATACAATACAGTGTATCCAATCTAATATTTTTCGAGTCGGCTTAGACATGATTTTAAATAAACATCTAAAATGATTAGGTACCAATGTAGAATTTTTAAAAATTATTGCGTATAATTTTTGAGTTAGGCACGCGCGTCACTATTTAATATATAATACTAATAATAAATTCTTTATTGCTTAAAAAATTATAATAATGCTAATACAATTTGACTCATAAGAGACAAATTTAGAGCAATTAGCGATTTTATCACTAAAAGTAATTTCTTCCAGACAACCAATTGTCATAGAAGCAGTGTTAGTATCGGGCAATGCAATTTAGATATCTATATATGTATGTATATTCGATATCAATTTATGTTAAGAAATAGTCACAACATTAGAAAATATAACAAGTTGATATAACGAAACAGAAGATAGATAATTTAAAAACTTCGGTGTTCATTAAATCTTGTTTGTGAATAGCTGAAGCCATTACCACCTACATAAGATGTTACCTGAGTTTCTAACCATAGGGGCGGTAACTCCAATGAACCTAAGTCTGACTTTGTGATGAATAAAGTGTCTAAACTAAAACCACCTTACATACTCGAGGAAGATCATACTAACACGTCTCGTAAATAATCTAAAAAAACACGTAAGTCATTTTTGTGTCAAGAATAGCTGAATAAACTTTTAATTAGGTGTTAATAAATAATCACCTATAGATGCATAGGTGACTAGTGATCACTATAGTAGGTATAGATTTCGTTTCTTTCTGTGTATAAATTAATTGATTTCATTGAGCAAAAAGCATTTATTTTCCTTGCCTTTACTTCTCTGTTTAAATATCAATTTTACATTATAACACTCGTTATATTTCATTATTATGAATAAATATATGCTCATGTATACATTTCAGCCTTCAAATAATAGCTCCAATTACCTATTACAGTTATACACGAAAAGACTTTTCTTCGTGCCTTTTTCTGACGCCTATTTGAATTTGCGTATAAAGCTGCCTATTTCAAAATATCAGGATATTAAAGCAATTTTATAAAGAAAGAAATATTTTTTTGTGTTAATATTCAATTTAATTATAGTTAAAAATATTTTAGAACTCCAGTTAACCGCCTTTAAATGGAAAATTTTAAAGCTTACGTATTAAAGTCAAACAAACTCCCTTTACAAATTTTCCCTTAAAATGAAATAACCACTTTGAAGTATATTTTAAAATCCTGTTATAACTTTTCCATTTTATATTTTAATAATGGAAAAATCTTTATAATGAAAACTCTATTTTCTCCAATTTAAGCCGCCTCTGTGGGCAAAGTAGAAAGCAATCTCGGGTACAAAGACCCAGCAACTGTTCTCCCGAGGGGGAAAGGGGGTGGAAGTGCGGCAACAACGCGCGGACTCGACGCTATTGATCTCGTTTTACTATGTAACCCCTCAACCGATGTAAGCGCTTTATAGCTCTATACCACTGGGAACAATATAAAACTTTACAGCGCTTTGTAATGCTGGAAGATTGCGTACACTAATGGTACTCGTGACTTACGCACCCAAAGAAAATACAATGTAAAAATGTGGGGTAATATGTTGGTGTGCGTGCAGTTAGTTGCTAAAGCGGAGCGGATTGGAGCGTTGGTAGGCGAGTTGACGATATTTCGTCATTTACTTTTAGACACAAAATGCAACATGATAGATGGCGCAATATTAGGATTTATTTTGCGAACGCGTTTCGTCAGACTGGGCCCATGTTACATACATACATATCTCAGAGGCGCTCGAACTGGTTGTAATCTTGATCTACACACGCGACATAAATCTAAAGTTAACGGTATAAATCATCAAAGCCATATACGTATACAAATGTGACATGACGAATATTGCTCGAAACGTATCGGAGCTTTAAAATTTCTTAATCGTAACTTAAAACACACTAAATAAGGGCTATAGGTCCTTTTCGCCTAAAGCTAAACTGAAATTCATAATAATTCTTGTTTATGTAATTGTTTTTTTTTAATATAGGTACTCTTCCTTTGCTATAATGCTAGCAGTAAAATGTCTTCTAGAAAAACTTCGTTAAAAACTACGTAGCTCTGAAGGAAAAGTGAAGCGAAATACGTACTCTGTTATAAGGAAACAAAACACATGCGTAAAGATAATCAAAATATTGCCGTGATGTGAATAAGAAACCCTGTCACAATATAATTCAATTACGCAGTTTTTACTATAATTAAAGAAGAAAAAGAAGACGCAGTCGTCTTCCAAAGAAACCAATCCAATCCAAAGAAAAGAAAATTATATTGCAATATTTAGATCGCAATATCATGAGTTTCTTTAATATACAATATGTCTAAGGTCTACGATCGTAAAAGTTGTATGTAGGTCGAAAATACTTGGGTATTAAAGAGATTAAAACACTATCATAGTGTTGTGATTGCGGAAAAGAAGAGCTCGTGTTACAAAGCAGTGCAATTCGTGAATTTTAATGTACAATTTAGGATCTACGACCGGAGGAGATGGATAACCGACCAAAAGAACGTTTGGAGTCGAAAATGTCTTGTAGTGATTACGAAAAAACATAATTGTTGTTGCAAAGACAGAGATTATAGCAAATTACAAATCAAATCAAATAAGTTATTAACAGCAATACGTTATTACAGTTAGCTTTTCATTATGCTTATGTAACGTAGCCAAAGCAGTTAGCGACTTTTCACTCAGCGATCGTGAAAACTTATGTCGTAGTCGGTAATGAAAATAAATTAAATGAAAATCGTTTATTAGCATAAAGGCGTGCGCTTGCTCATCGTTAGACTCTAGCATGGCTTCGAAAAGGCGTATGACGAGAAGACCACAAGACATTCGTCATAAAGGCTATAAGGATATTTCTTTTTTGGTTTATGTAAAATGTTCACACAAATACCTACCTACATACGAGTACCAATATACATACCTATATTTAAAATAAAAATATTATAGAATAGGTATATTTTTTCAAAATTGAACACGCGCATTTATTTATTGCTTTTAGACGATGATTTAAATTAGGGATATTCGGCAAATTATCCGAATATTTAAACAGTATTATTTTAAGATTTTCATAATAAATAAAAAGATGTGTGAAGTTGGTCCCTCATTTCATTTGAAGAAATCAAATCAGAGTTACGATGAAAATGTTCTAGGCTTTAGATATTAATTTTCTTTTTTATTTATGGTATTATATAAAAGTACATTCTTAAAAATTAACCACTTTCTATGTCTGCCTTATTAAGAATTCTATCAGTTTCTCGAAGAAATCAATTAGGTTTAATATAAAAAAAAATATATATCTTTGCTGATTTTGTTAGAAAAAAATGTTATTTCTTCAATATAGTTTAACAAATCAAATCAATCAGAGTTAAAATAAAAAAGTTATGGCTTCTTGAATTTTGAAATCGTGAAGTTAGCCCCTAAACTTTAGTTTGTGTTTTGACCACTTTAATCTACGGAACTTTTTTTTATTAATAAAGAACTCTAGAAATCTTAAAGGGGCTATCAAAACTCCAATTAGTTTTTTTAAATTATCGAAATGGGGACCAACTTCAAACACATTGTATTTGTTATTTAAACAAACAACTACCTGGCCATCATTTATTCACAAAAATAAAAATCATCAATTTTAAAGTGAAATTAAAATGAACACAATTGAAGATTTGTTTAAATTAACATAATAATTTTTATTTAAAATTTAGGAGTAGTAAATTATGATTTTTGAATAGAATAATTTAGTCGAATATTCGTAATCGTTTAAACCCATATTCCGCGCATCTCGGATTTAATTATGTATAATATGTACTTTGAGATTGATTATTCTGTAACTACATTTTTATTATACATTTGATTAAGCATTTTAATCAAGCGAACGTGTCGCACTATAAGAGATAGATAATAAATAAATGATCTTTGTTCTCTTCAATATATCGACAGACAAATAGAATTTCATTAATAGCAGTTTATTTAGGTTAATTTACAGCGTGTCATTCATTACTCGGAAATGTAGCAATGACGCGACTTCATTACTTAATGTTTACCGACTGTAAACTTACATTCCGATCTTGTTATGCATAATGATATTGATAGCCACTCATAGGTAGGTATATCTAGACGCTGTAGGTATGAAATCGCTTCAAGTTTCTTTGTTTGATCTAGCCGCTAACTTGAAAAGATATTTATAGGTAGGTATTACTTAAAAGCGGTTTACTATCACTAATAACTATTTTGATTATACTTGTAATTCGTGTTTGATGTTGTCGCAATGACTGGACGTAAATATGTATTCCGATTTTTTGTTTCATTTTTTTGAGATTACCAAATTACAGTGCAACCTTGATATAACGATACTGAAGGGAATCAGAAAATAATTCGTTATATTAAGTATTTTTTTACAATGGGCTTCATTATACAGGATTGGTCTACGATTAGTTTTAACAATGTTTAAAAAAAAATCTCAGCTTTACGTAGGTACTTACTAATCTGCTTTCCCTGTTATAGCGAACAATTTCGTTAAATAATACTTTCTTTTTATATTGCAGATTGAAAATTCGTTATAAAAAGGTTTTTAACAAATGTATTCGTAATGTAAAGGTATATTTTGGCATTAGCTCTTACGGGTAGCTCTAGGGGATATCGAAAAATTCGTTATTTTGAGGGTCGTTACATTAAGGTTACTCTGTATATAAGAAGGTTATTAAGTTTGTTGTTACTTCTTCTTCACTCGTCATTAATGATCTATCTGAGAGTATTAGTACGTTTATTTTGCTAATATTTATAATTTGTGTCTGACAATATTTAAGCGTCTGTCAGTCTTAGCAATCACTTCAATTCGTGTTATAAACGATTTATGATTATTGGCTACATCGATGGCGTCATTCATGTAACAATTGACAATCGCGATGGATCTTTGAATGTATCTTAGACAATCTTACTCCAGATGTACAAGTGTACGAGTTATATATATGTATATAAATTATTATTATTCGGTATAGAGTGTCCACCTAAATATGTTTATAATGCGAAGTTATTATGCGCCTAAGCAATAATTAATGTCATATATCTACGATTTATAAAACAATTGAATTTTCTCATAGTTTGTAAATAATTTGAATTGTCCATTTCCTAAAGCTATCACTACAACTGAGTAGGTAGGTAGGTACATTACATCCCACGTCGAAATACGGCGTATTATAAATTATTACCTTTTATTACCTACCCGCAGCGCGTAGAAGAAGCCACAAGCCGACCATAAACACGTAAAATGCATGACCAATCAAAATACCAGTGTAAGACCACCCACACAAATACATCGACATTACGACACTGTATTTATTTATGTGTGCGTTTGTAAGGTCACTGCGTTTGTGCATGTAGTAGTCTAATTCTGAGCTTGTGTGCGTCACTTAATACTGATTTACACACACATGGGACCGTGTTCGTTGAGATGGAACAAGCGTTCCGAGGGATAACGGAGGGCATGCATTTGTATGTATAAGTTGTATGGATGAGACAATATTATTATTTTTCACACATAATACAAACTTAATATATTTTTTAATTTGGGAAAAGATTCTTTTAAATTTCGAAATAGCTAGCTAACTTTTTTATAATTATCGGGCAATCATTTTAAAAAATCATTGATTATGACGATGGAATTCTTCTATTTCAACTTGTATAAATAAATAAATTAATCGTCTTATCCATACAATTGCGGAGACGTCATCCCGCAGCATGAGCCCCCGCCCACATAAAAAATGACGTCTAAATAAATCCATTAACGCGCGGCTTCGTTCCGATCGCATCTTGCCGTCTGCAGGCGCCCTTATTTGTGTTTTGACAGGGGCTTTAGTGATTTCAACAGCTTAACATCTTCTATTTATACTCGCCTGGTACTTTGAGTTTTATTTCGTAGTCATAAATCATATAATTCAAATTAATCGTATTGTATACAAAATCGTGGGTTCGCAAAGAGGTTGGTTGGTAACTGAATATTTAATTAGTCACTTCGCTTGTTTGGCTGAAAAGATTTGAATGAGAGGTTTTATTTGTTTGCCCTTTTGAGCGTTTACCTCTTACTTATCTCATAAGCAATGAAGAACTTGTGAGAAAAATATGACTAATGAACAATATTGGTACCAAATATTTTCATTGTGTTATGTAGATAAATAAACGAATTCTTGCGTAATTAGGACTAGTTTGTTCATAATTCAAAGAGCAAGCAACTATTTATTTAAGAGAAAGTTTGGAATTGGATTGGAATTTCTCGGTGTTTCAAGATACTAGTTTAGAATCTGGTATAGGCATTATTATTTATGATAAGATTATATTGATGTTGGAAAAAGGCCTTATAACGCATTTACTAAAGTGCTCGTTAGGGACTAAATGTAAACTATGAAGCAAACATTTGGTCCTTAGAGAACGCTTGCGGGCAAATTAATGAAGTCAATTTATGATTTTTCGGTATCAAAATAATCACATTCAAAACTTTCTTCTTTATTCATAAGACTAAACATTGTGATAAACAGATATGTAGTTCCCGCGTGCTGTAAATCGGCCGGATAATTTCTGGGGAATTTGATTGGTTGCACTCTTCGCAAACGGGATAACACTCGAATTAACGACCAATTAAATTAAGTTGCTATTACTATTAAAATCATGTTGATTTCACGGAGTGTAGTTTTATACATGTCATTGTTATTTTCGTTAATCAATATCATTTGTGTAAAAAAGATAGTGTGAAATTATCGCAAATCTTAACACAATATAAAATTTGTCTGTCATTCTCACTTGAAAAACAAAATCAGTGTTTGCAAAATGAACGACGAAAAAATCGGTTTGTGCAAGTCATTACAAATTTATTTACAAGGATTTTATATTATTTTAATGGTCCTCTCGGTGGGTCTTATATGATTTAATTTGGAAAAATTTGCTCTTTTATTTTCTTATCTAATGTGTTTTTAATATAAATTTAAATAAGTTTTTGCGTAGTATACTTTGAAATGTACCTACTGTTTTTTTTCTTAATTATAAAATTTATATATAAATAATACAGTTGTCTAGTTATTCTTAAACGCGCAGTTTATTGAATGGAATCGAATATGCAAGAAAAATGGAACTATAAAAATCTTTCTTTATCTACCGTTAAAATGAGTCAAAATGACAATTAACCAAGAATTTCGTCAACAAAAAAAACCAAATCAAATCGATAACAGTGTACTTTAAAAACCGCTGCACCATAACAAATTGGGTCGATGGCCTGCTTCGATATAAAAATTGGCAGCGCGAGAGTGTCGACAGATCAACGATTTATAGAATGTCCATGGTTTTCTCTCGCGTTTCGTGCTTCGATTCGAATTCGATTCACTAAGCCGGCATAGCGGTAATGAGTCTTGCTTGCAGACATTTAATTGAGGTAGCAGTTGTTTCTGCTCATGGACCACCTCCACCTGATATTAATCTAAAGCATGAACTGCAGCTCATTTGTTCGCCTACAATTTAAAAGTAAAAAATAAA
>JAPWLS010000060.1:0-138101 GCA_028551675.1 Tineola bisselliella
TAAGTGAAAAAATGACAATATTGTTTATGATTTCCCTAATTCACTACTTAACAATTGATAATTAGTACTTTTTTTACATGTTCTACTCACCTTCAGAAGTGGATTCCATTTGGTCTTATTTGATTTTCTTTATTATATAAAATTTTTCACCTGTATAACCGATCTCAGTGTATTAACTGTAGAGTGACGCTCGAGAGAAGGTCACATTCCAACTGAGCCTAAGGAGCCTACATGACGAATTAGTCATCACTATGAACGATTTTAGTTTCTTGAAGAATCATTGCAGCCAACTCAAGGGTGAAAAAACCCTAAATAGAAACTTGTTTTTTTGGACTTTTGACCGCATATACGGCTTTCGGCCGCACAGTGCGCCGGCTGGCTGATTAATAGATAAACTAACTTTTAAAAGTTTCAATTAATATTTTTATAAAATCATCGAAAAACATAAACATTAGTTCAGATAAATATTAAAAGTCGTTGTTAAAATATATAGTTGTTTATATAAGTTTAAAACGATTTGATGATTAAATTTTAACAGGTATAGTATGAACCGCTCAATGAAATTGCTGTTTATATTAAACGATTTGTTTATACTTTATGACAGCAGTAAGATCCGACGCGAGTTAACAAACTACCGGCGACAAGCGGAGCAACTGTTTACGATCTATAAACGAATGTAACGACTACTAATAATAACTGAAACAGCAACATATACTGAAAACAAAATAAAATGTCTTATATGGATACCCATAACCCGTAAAGTTACCTATTATCTCTTAATAAACAGAATCATTGCTAGTAAAAAAATGAAATCCGAATTTTATTGGATAGGCTTTCAGATTTAATGGAGTCGCTCGATCGTGGAATTTGTTTTGATTGAATCACGTGTGTGTCTATCGAACAGAATGCTTCGATGATTCGCTGCACAAATTAATATGAATATTTTTTCCATTTATTGTTCCCGACATATGTCCTATATGTGAGCCAATTTTTTACTCTAGCTTGTTATTACTTTACATTATAATACCTTTATCTACAACTGGAGGATCTTTTTTCGGCGGTCTCGATGGTGGAGGTATTGTAATAGCTCGTGGATCTGGAGTTGTAGTTGGTGGTGATGAAGCTGAATAAAATAATACATTTTGTTATTTATTACTTACTTATTATTTACAGGACATGTACTGTCATTATTATTTAATAAAAAAAGAATAAAAACGAACTTACTATATAAGCGAATAGTTCCATCTGACTCCCCTCGAGGATTTTTCGCAACACATTTATATGTGCCGTAATCTTCTGCTATGATATGTCGTATAAGCAATCTCATGTGTGTTTTGTACGCGGGAGCACCAACCATATTCTCCATATGATATTTTGGACTTTCATGAATCATGTGGCCATCTTCCCGAGTCCAGTAGTTCAGTGATGTTGGATGAGCTTCAGTGAAACACTCCAGAGTTACGTTGTAGTGGAGAGGAGCTCCGACTAGCTGATGTGGTATCCAGAGCATCGGCGGAACTGTTTGAAAAGTTTATTTTTAAAAACCGTTTTTATTTTAATGTTTATTGGAAGCAATAATACTTACAATCAACACTGACTTTAACACGCTTAGAGACAGTGGGTGGTACCCCATTGCTAGCGATGCAGAGGTACGCGCCCATGTCTAAACGAGAAATTCTTGCCATTTCTAAAACTTCACCTTCCCACTCCGACACTGCAATAAAATGTGTTTTATTTCATTCTAAACAAAACCAACTTATTTTCTCACCCGTAGTAAATTTCTTGTAGTACTACTGAATAATGTATATTTTGTCGATTTAAAACTTTCAGGAATTTACACTATTTCAGTTCTTAAGTTTGTCAACCTGACTCAAGTTTATTTTTAAATCTTTCAAATGACAATTCGTAAATTAAAGTTAAAGTTTTACCTGAATGGCCTTTGCTAATGGAAATTTTAGAGTTGTCATCTCGCTTCCATTTGATCGAGGGTTTCGGAGAGCCGTTAGCCCGGCATGTGAGAGTCACATTGGCACCTTCACGCACGATAACGTCACTCGAGCTTAGGGAATCGTCAATCGTTGGAGGAACTGCCGAATCATATAAACATAATTTAGAATCTAATCTACATTTAAATATTGATAAAATAATATATGATTTAGGTAGATATATCATTATTTATCTAATTATCAAGTAATAGCTACTGACCAACAACATGCAAGTATCCAAACTGAGTTTTAGCTGCGACAGTGTTGATCTGACACATGTAGCGGCCCTTGTCTTCCTCCCTTACGTCCGATATGTGTAGAAACCACGTACGGTGCTTGTCATGTGAAACGCTCACACGAGGGTTGCGCGTGATCACATGGTTGTGAACTGTCAAGATTGCAGATTGCTCAAAGTGCATCCATGCCACCTACATAGCAAATAAAAATGTCAGCATTTATTATTTTTATGCATTTTCGTTCTTTATTTGTTGGTATTGAAAACAGATAAAAATATTGCCACACAAACAGAATTTTTAATGTTTTTAAAAGTGTCATAGCTTGACAACTAATAAACTTCGATCTACTTATTTTTGTTGCTTTTTTCAAAGCCACATCGGAATCACTTTGAGAGAGCGCGTTCAAAGAGCTAATTAAATTCTAAATGGAATTATTATGAATATTCAATAGGAATAAATGTTAACTTTAAAGTGTAATGTTTGTATTGGAAAAAATAATAAAGCAGGAACTTAGGTCTTTCTAAATAAGAATATATCATATTATAAAATTATAATTATCCTTATTTTCATGAATAACATTTTTAAAGAAATTGAAGAAACATCAAAACAGGCAAGGGTGTGCAATACTAACAATAATTTCCAATCTCGCTTTCAATTTGACGAGTGACGTAACGGAAATTAAAGAAAGCGGAGTTCGTCTTCGATATATATTTTGAAAAAAAAATCCTTTGAATTTTTAGTATACGAAGTTTTAGAGACATATATTCCGCGAAGGAATTTTATTAAACAAAACAAATTCTTGATCTTAATATTTTGAAATAACTGTAGAATGGAAATCAATAACTTGTATCTATTTTTATTAGGCTATGTTAGGAAAAACCTGTTTTTATTTTTACATTTATTGTCGTATTGCATTAGCCAGTCGAGCACATTGGCGGGCACAGTCTGTACGACTTGCGACATCTGCGTAATTGCATGGCGGCTGCCATCGCGTCGCCGTCGTCAAACCAATTTCCATAGCACTGAGCGTTAAAGTGCATTTTCACTGAGATTGTAATATTTCCAGCATTCTTATACTATTCTTTCCTTCGTCCGTAGCTCAACATTAAGTAAATTCCAGGACCAAATTAACGGACACTTCACTATTAATCGCAACAACCTGTTACACATATAGTAGTGTTTGCTTATAAAAAAATAATTTAAAAGAAACATTAAAATTAGTGATGAAAATTTGATTCACGACTGTCTTTATCAGTTGAGGGAGGTATTTTAGAGTCGAAGTTGCGTAAAGCTCTTCTCGGGTCACATCTTACCTATCTTAACTGATGCGACCTCACCCGCTGTCTAATTTATAATGGACTTGTGGAAACTTTGCTCATTTTATTATGCAATGGGATGGTAAAACCCGCCCTAATGACGACGACCTGACTTGCCGACATAACCTGGGGCTTACTAAAAGATTTATATTAATATTAAAATGACATACAATGTTTGGATATTAAGTTGTTTTTTTAACTAATGAGAAGCGCAAGTCGACGTTTCCCAGTAATCATAATCTTAAGAGGCGTTAAGTGGCAGTCGTCGGCAACGATGTAAATCGGATCCCGGTAATGGCGGCTGTCCTCTAATCTAATCATGTCGAACGGCCGACCGTAGCCCCCTGATTGAGTTACGTCGACGCCACCTGAGGTATCTTGGCTTTTGAAATATTGCACTGGCCTTCCCCTTTTATTGAACCAATCTGCATTTCATTTACATTATTTGCTTCATTAACTTTGTAAATTGACTTTCAATTTAATAATCATAACATTCGCAATAAAATTCAATGCAATTAATATTGTATTATCATTTTATTGTCATATACTTTTAAATAATTGTGCAATTATAGCTTAAATTTCAATCATAATTATATTTGTGCTTTATATTACGTATTTACAAAAAATCCATTCTTTGTAGCCTCGAGCATTTTACCGTTCACACGACGAAGTTTTCTCTTAATGCTTGGACAATTAAGACGAAATGAATCAAAATTTTATTAAAGAGTGAGATAAGCTCTGATCGTCAAACTTTATAGCATTTGTACAAGGTCTTTGAGATGAACTCATTTTAAATTATTCATTGTTTCTAATTATATCTAATTTGGATTTTGAATAAATGTTACATACTTTAACATTTTAGAATATATAAATTAGAAAAATATAAGACAGATTTAGGTTTAGAACCAAAACCTTCCCGCAATAGCCCGGGGTTTTATCTAGGTGTCTAATCTAATTCGTTGGCAGACTAAACACGTTAGGTTCCCTCGCCGTTCGTTAATGTGACCTAATTTATCAGCAACGTGAATTAAATTATTTATATATTATTTTTAAAATTCCAGCTCAATTAATAATCATCTAATCATAATAAAATTTTACACAAGACATACTCATATACCCAATGAGAACAATTTCAGTCTTAACGGATTAAACTTTGTCGTGGATTCCTATTAACCCGTTATCTTGAAGCCACCTTTAATTTAGGCTCTGGTTTCTTTTTATCTTAATTGTTAGGACATTTAAGAGACGAAGTTTAACAGCGAAAGCACTCTGGGACGCGATCTCGTCCCTCAAGACATGCCTCGGAGGCGTCGTTTGATTTATAATGGACTCGTTGGAAACTTTGCCCATTCTGCGGGGAACCACCGAAACCTCTTTAATGACGGACCCTGTCGCCGCAGGAGATGTTCGTGTTACACTCTAATAATATTATGACAGATTTAATTAGTTCATTTTAAAATGACATTTCTGCTCTTCTTAACATTATACTATTAGCATGTTTTTTAAATTTTATTTGAACGTGTTTATTTATATATGAATGTGTATATGTTGTAAGCATGAACTGCACACATTAATTTTCACACGTACAGAAGTGCCAAAAACTAGTAATAGTAAGTCGCATTAATGCAATGGAGGTGAACATTGTGGGAAAGACGGCTTAGCTCCGTGCTGCTAAAAGCCCACTTAGAGATCTCTTCGCCCGCGGATTTGCGATGAAGGCTCTACAAGTTTTCTTAGAGACCTGCGTGGGGTGAGTTGTGAAACATTCAGATCTAGTAAAATCTTGTAAATATAAATCTTAATGTTTATTTCTGAAATTTACAATGTATTTACTTTAAAAAAAAAGTTAATCCAAAAAAGGTTTTAAATTGTACAAGTTTCCGGTAACACGGATTTGGTATTTTATTAATATTTACATAAAATTTTAAACATTAATAGAATGAAATAAATAAATAATTCAATGTAAACAGATAAATGTTGAGTTCAATATCGCCCAGTTCACACAGGGTTAAGTAAACGTTGCCAGCATAATCTCAAGAGAGTTTCCTACCTACGAACATAA
The DNA here is from genome assembly GCA_028551675.1 of Tineola bisselliella. Lineage (NCBI taxonomy): Eukaryota > Metazoa > Arthropoda > Insecta > Lepidoptera > Tineidae > Tineola > Tineola bisselliella. Next base: position 5,600 of record JAPWLS010000060.1, read on the forward strand.
CATTTTGTTCCGCTGAGTCTATTCCAGATTGCCTGCCCCCATGAATAAAACTTAAACCGTAATAATTTTATTAGTATCAAATATTGTTATTTTCATTTATAATTAATCGAATATATTTTAGGTCTAATTTACTATGTTTATTGTGTTGAAATTTAATTACGGTGATATATGTATTTCCTTAACACGAATTGCTGCTCAGAATTGAATAGTTCATTCAGTGTGCTTCAGCGGTGTTGTTAAGAAATATGATTAACTATTCACTGTACTGATATTAAATTACTTGATAGAAATTTTAAATCTATTAATATATTTAATAAAAATAATGAAAACTCTCAGAATTCTCAACGTGAAGGACCTACCATATTTTTATATTTTTCTTTGAACTTAGTTTCCTTTGCAGAATCATATTAATAACCATAATGTAATGTAATTTAATTTGTGAAATGGTATTAACATAAAATTAATATATACAACTGCTCCAATAGACAAATGCCTGGGTCCAACAGTCACCACCACTATGCTGGCTTGAAGAATATTACGTTTATTAGAGATATTTAATTCTAATAATTACCACTATCCATTGCCACCTCAAATTATAGAGCGGGATTTCCAATTTTTAAACGAACCCATTTCAGACTTGGATAAACAACTTCAAAATTAAGATCACGGAGAAATTTTAGGAATTTAGCTATTTCAGTGTGCCATTAGGAAATTATTATCTCCCAGGCACGTAGTTCCTTAGCTAATAGCCTGTTCAAACATACAAATCTACTATTATATATATATATCAGTATATATTAAATATATAATGCACTTGGTCGCGTAGTGTACTCGTAAGCAATCTTGAGTTAACTCTACACATCGTTACAGCGAGGCACGGGAAATATGCCAGAATTTGAGCATAGTCGCTCGCATGCGGGCCGAGTGTAACATTGCTCGACTGCGTCTGGTGGCATGTTATTGCAACCAACGTAGTATTAGAGAAGTACGTGCCGCCAACATACGCCTTCCTGACGTCTCTCGCCGATGAAACAGCTGTGCGTGTTGGGTTAAAACTATTCGTACATATTACAAATGGCGCTCGAAATTGTTACATTCGTGTTTGTTAATTAAATAATACAGCATTCAACTGTTTAATTTTTGTAGCATGATTTTAATTTAACATACTTAATGTGGCTTATTTTGAATATTTTATTCGAGGTTTTTGAAACGTAGACTTCACAGCCATTGTAAGGGGTTGTAGGAAGCATAAAGTCTTTTAAACTGTTTAATTTGTTATCTTTATTTTATTCGTATTTGTTTTCATTTATTAAAAACGTTAAAAAAATAATTTTAAATGTGTCCCATGCCAATTTTTCATAATATTTGTTTTGTATCAAATAATATTTCTTTAAAAGTGCGAGAGCAGTAACTAAATCTTTTTAAGCTAATGGCAAACGCGAAGCTTTCTGCTAAATCCATTCATGATGTCAATATCTATAGCAACCCATAGTCCTCTAGCGTTAAGCCTTCAGTACCTACTATCTGTGCCTTTATGGCTTTCACACAGTTCACTATCTCTGTTATAAATAAAGGCTTACGACGCAAGAAGATATATTTTTTATTGTTTGAATTTCGTTAAGATTTACATATTATAAACATATATACAAGCAATAGTGAATTATTGACTAGTTCCAATTTTAACTCCTCTCTCCCCCTTCTACTTATCGAATCACCTAAACTAGATTATTACTATGAATCTTATGGTAATATAATTATATTCAAAGCTAAGAAAACGAATATTATAACAAATAATAAATGAACAGTTAAACATGTAATAAGGGCATCGATGAAGCTGTAGCACATTATGCAATAGAGAAATGCAGATAAGTGAATTTGAATTTACATGTTTTAGTGGAGCGCTGTCGAATTATCTCGACAGTTGGCATTTCGGGGAGAAGTCCCGAGGGAGCCTCCCTGCGGTGGCCATCGTTAGTCGACGCTGGTGTAACCTTGCGGCTTATCGGTCGTCCGGTCACGATGTGCTATACCTAATGTTCACAGCCACATCGATGTCCTAACTTCTGAAGACGATTCTCACGTCATTTTTACCTCAATATATTATATTTAAGCTAATGAAGTTTTGTTGATTAATATTATACAACGCTCGTATTATATATAATGGTCAATGGTATCCATGAATACTTGGACAAGTCAAGATAGTGTATAAAGAGACTGCACTTTGGAAATCCTCAATAATTTTAAAGTTGGTCGTTCAGCAATATCAATTTCCGTGAAATGTCGATAGGAAAATAGAATCTCTGAGTTGGAACTTAAGATTGACTTTGCATCGACTTGTTTTTTTGTTTTTAAATCGGAGCGCTTTGGGGGCTGAGGTGCAAACTCGGTGTAGGGGTTGTAAATCATATCTTCTTCCATTTATATGGACACTTTATTACGACGGCGTGTTCTAAATCAAATGATAAAATGCTTCTTATTTTATGTTTCCTTTCGGCGCATATTGTCGTTACTTCGCCACGGAGGAAGGGCGACGTGATTTTATGTGTTGTTCTTAAAGATGTAAGAACCCTTACACGCAGTTACCATATCATTGAGGATTTTCTGGATTTCATCGTGAAGTTATATTGCAAAATGATTTGGGTGCTTGTGCTAGGAACCTACTAAAAATGGACCGAGATTTTTAGTAGCTATTCATTTCCTTAGGAAAATTGACCTTCACAGTAAACATATTAATAACATGTTATTATAATATAGTAACTTTAAACTTCTTTTTAATGGGCATCTAGAAACATCAATTAACATGAAGTAAACATACTTTATACGAGCCAAGATTCTTAACAGAGCAGGCGAGCCGCACGCTACGCCCAGCCGGCACAGTCACATTCTCGATCACGTCCGTGAACTCCGGCTCCTCGACCACTGCAACAAAATGTTCACCATTAGATACACGTTCACAAAATATGAAAACTTACAACTTATTTGAAATCGGTCCAATTTTTAAATTAATACTATATTTATTTATTAGATAATAATGATAGCTTATATTATTCTAACAGTGTAGCGATAGCTAAAATGCGAGTTGCTTCCTGTAGTAGTACCGGTTTGCACATTTGTAATTGGTCCTAAAACGTAATAATATATCCGAATTTCATAAATATCACTTTCTGCTAAAATCCCATTAACTCCTAACACATGTCGAAATAAGTACAATATTGCTGCGGATTACAAATGTACAAAATAAATTCTTAGCTCAAACGATAACATTGTATTTTTGGAAGATATTTTTCGCACGTTTGTCATTAATCTGAATTGTAGAGTTATAAAGATATTTTTATGTCAAAGAACACGATTTGTAATTTTCAAATTATCAAGGCAGGACGCTTTTAAACAAATTGAGTGGGCGATAAGAAATAATGTCGTCGTTTATCAAGCTCTGAGATAGATGGTCCTTGCTCTGCTCTGCCCATTTTAAATGCGTTTGTCTTCAACTTGCCAATTTAAGTTCGCGTTTCTAAACGTACTTGTCCAATAATTTCAGTCTAAAATTTGCACAAAGAACTTTGTAAATAAATGGAATAATAGTATATAATAAGGCGATAATTCACAAATTATACAAAATTATTTCCTCTAACACGAACGGCACCCTTTATTGACATATTCATAGCAAAATGACGCACTTTTTACTTGTACAAATCTTCAGTTTGTTTATCCAATGACAACCGCCGGAGGTTGTTGCTAATTCAAATAAAAAGGCAAAGAGTGCAACAATAAGACAAACTATGAAGGCGTATTGGGGAGAGTAGACTTTGACTCTGTAAACATTTGTCATCTCGTGAACGTGGGTCGCCGCCGGCCGGGGAACTCTCAACCTGTCGCTGGTTCACCGCTTATATTGACTTTTGTTTTCACAATAAGCTGTCCATAAAAAAATACCACTGGTGCTGTATTTTATACATATATTTTTATATATTAATTTTATATTATGTTCTAGACTATTTTATGTTTTTACTAACATTTAATCGACAGTAGTGGCGTAGCGGTTAGTACACCTGTCTGTTAGGTTTGAGTCCAAATTTTGGTTTCCGAATATTGGTGTCGAAATAAATTCAGTTCCGAGTAGCTACGTATCAGGCGACAGGTATTCTATTGTAGTTTAAGTCAAGTCATTATATGCAATAACTCGTATTTATAAAATGCATCTAAATGATATTTATTTAGATATAAACGATGATAAATATTTAAATATAACAGTATCTTAATAAAACATAACATCTAAGTGCGTACAAGTAGCGATGCGTAAAGATTCCGATAATATAATCGCGAACGCATTCCCATAGTAGTCCAATCAATGAACTTTTGGTTCTATGTAAAAAAAAAAAAATTCTAAACAGGACAAAAAAAATACAGTCGTATAGGAAAAAAAAAGAATATGAGTGTCTGTGTGGTGCAACTCGCGCTGGACTAAAGAACCTAACCTAAAAAATTCCGAAAGTTCGAAAAAACGGTTTTTTTTTATAAAAAAAAAACAATGACTCCGATCAGAAAAAGTTAAATTAGAAAGTTGTAGGTATTAAAAAAACGCATCGATTCGTTTTTGTTGAGTTTAATTCAGTTCATAACTTTTCGAGTTATTTTTAAAAAATCATCGAAAATTACCATTTTTAGTTTTTATAATAACTTTTTTATTTTTGGTTTTTTTTTTTTGAAATTCACCAAAAAGGTAGGTATTTACTAGCCAAATAAGATCTTTTTTGTAAAATTAAAAAATATTAATTTTTTACCGAGATACATCGATTTTTCGAAAAAAAGGTGCCTTCGGAAAATGGCCACTCAAGTCCTAGGGAAGGTCATAGAAAATGCGTACCCGGACGATTGTCTATGACCTTCCCTAGGACTTGAGTGGCCATTTTCCGAAGGCACCTTTTTTTCGAAAAATCGATGTATCTCGGTAAAAAATTAATATTTTTTAATTTTACAAAAAAGATCTTACTTGGCTAGTAAATACCTACCTTTTTGGTGAATTTCAAAAAAAAAAACCAAAAATAAAAAAGTTATTATAAAAACTAAAAATGGTAATTTTCGATGATTTTTTAAAAATAACTCGAAAAGTTATGAACTGAATTAAACTCAACAAAAACGAATCGATGCGTTTTTTTAATACCTACAACTTTCTAATTTAACTTTTTCTGATCGGAGTCATTGTTTTTTTTTTTATAAAAAAAAACCGTTTTTTCGAACTTTCGGAATTTTTTAGGTTAGGTTCTTTAGTCCAGCGCGAGTTGCACCACACAGACACTCATATTCTTTTTTTTTTCCTATACGACTGTATTTTTTTGTCCTGGTTGGACTTTTTTTCACTTTTTTAGTTCATTGATTGGTGAAGCAGGAGGACACAGCTAATTTATAAAAATCAAATTTTCATGAAGCCCTTGCTATTGCTATTGTGTTTGTGATACCTAACAATGTGTTTATTTAATGAAAAAATTAGTTTCATTTATAAATGAAAATGATGATAATAAATTATTTTTGTTACTATTATTTTTAGTTCGTTTTATCATGTCACCACATATCAACGTTGGTAACCTTTCGTTACCTTTGCACACTATTTGTTCTCATACATTATTAATGAATGGTTCTAATTATTAATTAATATTAATAGATATATTAACATCCTTTTGAACATATTATTTTTAATACTACATTACTACAAAACTTTCGAAATGTCAGATTAAAACTAAACAAAATTAGCACAATAATAGACTATACTCTTTTAAAACTCAACAAAGATAACTCAAATATATAACTATTCCCCAAAACTAATGCCTGCTTTTTTAAATAACATATTATATCTCATAAGAATATAAACATTCGTTTCGATTGAGACTCAAACTCACGCTCTCCACTACACCACAGAGACCAATTAGTCAAGAATAATCGGCATAATTAATGCTTTGAATTAAATTATACCTATTTGTTACAAATCAGCTTAAACTGATACGAATTTATCTTACCTTTGTATAATATTGTTTACTAATTATAACTTTAACTTGGCTTAACTATGTATAACATCTCAATACTACTATCACTCAACATACACAAAGAGATTTTGATGTTAATTAACCTCTAAGAAGGTTGACATTCCTTAAGAGGATTTACTACTGTTATCATTATATGTTTCATCGTTTAACCCCTTAATAATTATCAATTATAATTAATGAATAATTAGTTAATAATATTAACATAAATCTAATGAAGTAATTACAGTTAAGCGAGTCTTAATTACTAAATATATCTTAAATTATGTAATAGTTAACTCAAATACAAATACAAGTAAGAGAATTGGGTCCACTAAATATTCCAAAACTAATAATGAATAGGCCGCTTCAGTCCTAACTCGAGAATAATCTCATATTAAAGCCGGCCCTTATGCAAATGCGAGGCGGTCAATCGGAAGTAATCAACCGCGGACATCCCGCAACTGGGTGCGGCTGCGGCTGTCGGCGGTCATGATGCCCTGCTTAATTGACCTTCACTGGTTTCTATGTCTATAGTATACCTGAAATACATTTATTTTATTTAAAGTACAAATCAATACTTTTAAAAAAGTCAGAAGTTTACATTAATACAATATGTATAAAATTGAATGTCTTCTTTCGTAAGATATTATTATTAAGTTTGTGGCATAAAAGGCTCTTCAAGGAATAATGTTGACAGTTCGTGTGGTTCCGATTGTCGTTCAGCGTCGCGTCAAGGAGACCCCTCTCGTCAGGGCGCGTTAAATAGCTAATTGAGGGGCCTCAGTGAGACTCAAGCGCCTATTATCACCGCCTTCCGTCTGTTTGCAATGTTACCTCAGGCGAATACTCTATATTCTTACTGGAATAACGTTTCTTTTCTTAACTATATTGGAACTCTTCAAACAAGATTTACATATTTATTTCGTTGTCTTTTAAATATAGGTACAAGCTGTACGCAAGCACAAAATACCATTCTGCTCTTTTCTTTTCTCTTCAATAATATTGGCGAATTCCCAACACTAACAGTGGTCAGCTGTGAACCGCTGACATTCACTATTTGTTTATTCACTGTGGAAACTGCGGAGTTCCTCAGTCCGATGTATTTTGCTTTTTATCCCACCGAGAGCCAGCCGCGCTGATCAAAGTTGTTTGATTGCAAAAGCTCGTCTCGTTATCAAGCTAATGTAATTGCTAATACTGTTAGCTTTTAAGAACAGATTTTTTTGCATGTCTGTTGTAAAAGATGTTTTCACTTCGAATAAACGAATTCTACGATAGTTCTTTCGACGCACTTATACAGACTGTCCCAAAATTATTTTCAAAATATATTATTTTTATAAACAAAAATAAAAATTAACATTATATTTCTAAATAATTTGTTATCATCGCACATTAAAATACATTTCTCATAAAGACTTCCCTTGGACTGTCCATAAGCCTAGAATAATGTATACCTAATATTTACATGACTAACGTTTTCAATGTAACTTTTGGTGGTATTATATTTATCGAGCCAGTCTATCGAACGTAAATATTTGTTTCGTGTCTGGGTGTTATAAGTTGGTATCGTTTTTGTCTGTATATTGATCAAGAAGAATGAATTTAGTAATATGATTGTAGTAATATCTAAAATATAAAATAATACAACCAAACAAATAAGGAAATTGTTACAAAACGTCCATCAACCAGAGACGATAGTGTCATAAATTCAAAGAAGATTATAATATTGTTTCGTCCAAGAAAATATATTAGAGTCGGCCGTTCAGTTTATATTCTGTCCCTTGTCGCAGATGTTGTCCGTAATTTTCTTATACACGGTCAAATTCTTTTAAGAGATTCGTAGATAAAGAACATAGTGGCGGGTGTTTTGGGCGGCGTCCGACTTGTGCTTATTTGTATGCCCTACCTATCTCCGCTGGGGACGAAGACGTGACTATTCGAGATATATAAACCCAAAGTGAATAGAGAAAATAGAAATAAAGTGAAACATTTCTTTTAAGGGTTAACATGAGGCATTGCTCAAGTGTGATTTTATTATTTAGCCTCTAAGCTCTTTCTGCTTGTTTACTGTTGGCGTAAAACACTAGATTTAATAGATTTCACAATATTTATTTATACAAATTTGTCAATTGTAGAAGATTATTAGGCTAGAGAAAACGGATGGCGAGTATGCAAAACCTGGGATCCAATAATAATCATATTGAAACTTCTAGTCAGGCAAACAACCAGACCATTAAACTTAAAATACAGGTTAGCTTATAGTAAACGTCATAAATTATTTTAGGTTAGATTTGATAATTTACATGATTTTGAAGTTTCTTCAATTGTTTTCTTACACAGGCAGAAGTACTTGCGGCATGTTAGGTTCTAAGCAACGTAAATCGAAACGACGTAAGTCGAGACATATTTTTTCATATGTTTACATGTAAACTCCAACAAACGCAATAACTCCTTGATCCAATGGTGGCAAGAATGAAGTCGTGTTTAGACGAACAAAACTTCGCGACAAGTGAATTCTCCTATCCCGGAAATCGAAACAATTGACGTATGCTTGAGGAATAGTGTCAAAAATTTTTTGACGTAACTCGATATATATATATTTTGAACATGTTACCAAAGAAGAACGACTATTGTAATATTGAATATTTTCAGTTATCGTTAGGACTCGCGGTCAGTATCGGTCTCTGCCAAAAGGAAACAGCTGTTGGGAGGCCCGACAACCTTCCGCCCACTCTCACGCCCCTCTTATCAACATCCTGTCACTGATGCTTATAAGAAATGCCCCGGAACTCCCTTTCAATCTCGACCACTTTACGTCCAATATAAATGACAGTGAGCCGCTGACAACTGATGATTTTACGTGTTTTTCTTTTTAAAAGAAAATAGAAATCGACAAGTGTGAAAAAGCGTACAAAACAATATATAACTTAACAGAAAACATATGTGAGTTAAAGTGAATAGAAACAATTCTAAAAACCTAAAACTTGCAAACAATTTCCCTAAAAGTAAAGTGCACGGCTAAGAGCAAGATTTCTATGTTCACTTAATAAACTTTCTGAAGACCGATCACTAATTGAACGAGTGTTCCCGAGTTCAGGGGCGCGTAAGTCTGGAGATCTAATTAAGCCACCTACCGCGGTAAGGTTAGGCCCGACCGGGACTCGAACCTGGTACCCATTATCACACCCCCGCCTCCTATTAGCATTGTCTTCTCCAGCGCGATACTTATCTTTATTTAAATTCACTTCTTGGTAATTGGGTTGACGAGTCGACAACGTGATTTGCATTCATGGAGATTGCCCTACGAAGCCAGTTTCACTAACTTTGGAGATACGGAATTTGTTTTTGTTACGTTTTAGTAATCAATATCTGTGCGTAATACTTTAGAGTATTTGTACTTAAGTTTTATTATATATTTAAAAATTATTATTTCTTTTAAAAAACAACCAAACTTATATGTACTATATAATAGTACGCTATCACAATTTTGTCGCAAAATATTTTTTAACACTTTGTGTGTCTATAGCTTTTTTATCACATTCTGAACAAAGTCAAAGAACTTGGTTATTTGTCATAATGATACACGCGATAAAATCGCGGAGAGTCGTTGCCTCATTAAAATCTTCTGGTGCGCGCGTCTGTAAGCCTTTTGTGAGAGGTGGAACGCGTCGCTCTCGGCGCCTATCACATGTCACTTCTGTACAATGCGATCCTCTGCGTTGCCGGGCCCTCGTAGTAGCACTTTTGGCGGCCAATTTTATCCCGTGCCACGTCAACCGTCCCATTGAGTTTATATACAGAAAATTAAAAAAAGACATTAAAAGGGTTATTAAAAAAATTATATACCATATTATTAAAAAATATATTATAGGAAAAGCCTCACATAAGCAAAGAAAGTTATAAAAGTAGTATTGTAATAGTATTAGTGTTTAATTCAAGAGCATATTCATAGTTTGTTCATTAGCATAACATACGTAAAATGATCCCCTACAAGATCTTAAGTTGTTTGAGTAAACGACTTTGGAATTTGAAAAACTTTGAACGCTGTTTTATTTCCTTGTTTTGCTGACGAACTTCGAAAATTAAAACTTAAGTCTCTTAACTTTAAAAGTTCCCATAAATTTAATTCATTTTCAATAAAATTAAGATTACTGATATAACAGAAATAACTCAATTCCAAAATAATCTTTACATCTACAATAAAAGTCCAAACACGGATAAGCGATGCGTATATTTATCAAGCGAAAATTTATTATATAATATTATATATTTTATGCTGTTTGTATATCAAATCACTTTAACACAGACAAAAACAAAGAACTACTATTGGTGCCACCTAATAAAAGCGCCAATATTTTGCTAGGTATTGACAGTATATTCGGCGATATTCAGGACACCGGGTACGTGCTACTAGACTACTAAATGCAGGTCACGAACCTCCGTTCCAATGTTCCGCTGTGCAGTCCACGCACCCTTCCGACTCCACCGACTATCCTACAATGTTTTATTATTACTTGTGTAATATTGGGGTGCTGATTATTAAATGTTCAGTATTAATAATAGAATAAGGAATATTAATTATAATTAAATTACGAAAACAATTCCATCATTACACGTTCATCATTTATAATATACCTTACTATTATCACCGATATAAAGATATCGCTATGTTATTTTGTTTCTAAATTAATTTTCTAAACAATATTATTACATTTAGAGTACTTTAAAAACTGATATTATTTTTAAATATAAATATATGCAGGTTTCGTAGAAATAAAACCACGAATTTCTAAAATGCGAATCAAAGAGAAACGTAGCCAGCTCATGGGCAGGTTTATGCAGCCACGTCGCAAGTTCCCTTGCATTTGGATGCAGGTCACGGTTCTTATGCTATCTCTACTGAGATACTGAGACACCCACCCCGCACTGCAAACCAAGAAGGGTAAGTAGTAAAGTAATCTTTAATAGGATATAGATAATGAGAATATTTATTACCATACGTTTTAGACATTTAGACATTTTTATAAATTTACCTTTTAATATATACTTATTCAATATTAAATTATATTTTATTCTTTTGGTATCCTAGTAGTCAGGGTGCCTCGGAGGCGATCGTAATAATTATGTTAAGAGGAAACTATGAAAAATGAGCTATTAAATTGAAATTGAAAGGAAGTGAATAATACAATCGTTAAAATGTTTCGGTAGTCAGAAAGTCACTGAAAATCAATCTTGATTACCTACATACGTATAGCTACTACTAGATATTAGTTGAGTGCAGTTATGTATTCTGTCGTCGACGGCGGATCGTTATCTGTTTCCACTAAAGGAAACTGGCTTTCCTGCGAAAGAGCCACCCCGACAGTCTCTGAGATTCCCCTCACTGCTCGTCTCTAGACTACTCGTTTTGCCTTATTTCATTTTTCTTTGCTAACATGCACCTGCTAGTTAGGCGCCCGAGGCTTTCATTGCACTGGATTTTTTCATCGTGAGCGGTATAAATTACTTAAACTCTTGGATGAACTTCGATTAGAAATTAAAAATTTCCTCTAGTTTTTGTCTCAAAGTAAATTTAATATAAAATTTTTAATTGAAACCTGTTAAACTTATAAAGATGAGCGATATCAGAACGAAACGTAAACTTTGTTATATACATGTTGTCTATTAACATCTTCAAAAACATTTTATATTATCTACATTACATTACAATATTAATTAAATATATTTTAAAAATATGAAATGATTTTTGTACAATGAAATTTGAATTAAAGTGAACAATGAAATATGAAATATACCATCTAAAATGCAGGACACTTAGGACTATAAAACATAGGACAGGCAGTTGCCACTATCACAAAAAATAAATGTACTCAGTCTCACGCTCGCGAAATAAAATAAAAATGGCAACAAGCTGCGGATGGAGCTTGATACATATTTGAATACATTACGGAACACTCAGATAATGCTGCCACTGTGCCATATTCATATGTTGCCGAAATTTCCATACAACGGAGGAATAAGTTCGCGAGATCTTTGATTTACTTTTGTAAACAATACTTTCGGTTTTTAAATACATTTCTGACTGTTTTTTTTTTAACTGTATTTAGTATCGTAATTTTTTATTTACATTCATTTGTTGCCACGAAGGCTTAATAAATTTATTAGTTAGTCAAACTTTAAGCTCCATGAAAATTTAACATAATGCCTCTACGAGCATATTAAACAAGTATTACGCAGCCATTTTCATCAAGAGAAAACAATCGTGACATGGAACTTAGACCTAAAAGTTGGGTAATGTCAAATTTATCGTGCATGAAGACGAAAATGTTTACGCAATGTGTTGGTCGGAGAAAGGGAAGGCGTACACTCCCGGCTTCCTGTAAACACGTTACATTGTGTCCCAAACGTGTCGGAACTCTCCTACGTTTGGGGAAAATTGCTGTGAATAATTGTTTGTTATATTTTAGCTTTCGCATTCATGCAGATAAATTTTATGAATGACAAATTGGTTTTGTCAAAGATAACAAGTCGGCGAACGTGTTTGATGTGACCATTATTTGAATTTAATTTTTCAGTTTTGCCTAACGAATGCCGGCATGTTTGCATTTTCATACAAAATAAAGACCTTAATTACCAATACATTTGGTTTCGTATCATTAACTTTATCGATATGTAGTTTTCCAATTTGTAGATGCGGTTTGAAATAAAGTTAATGCAGTGCGCGCAACTTATGTCGGCAGTCAAAGGGAGTTCAGAACAAGTTTATTCAATAACTTATAGGTATTGCTATTTCTTATATATTTAAATTTAAATTGTTTATTTGTTTAAAACTCTTATGAGAAGTTTTGTTGCATTAAATATAAATTGAAGCGGCAACTAATAATTACACATATACACTATAACACCAGGTTATATTGAAAAGTCTACAAAGTTTTACAATCATACATATGTAATATCGAAAAATAATATAAATACTTATGTCAGAGATTAGAGTAAGTCCCCAAAATAACATTCGCTGGGTGAAGGAGTCCTTAGAGCACTAACTCAACGAGCACCTCTCGAGACGCGCCACTTGTATGCGATGTCAGCCGTGTTCACTAAACAATAGAACACAATACCAAATGCCAACAATAATGAGAGATACAAAATGGAAATACATTTTGATTACAATCTTTTCAATTTTATAAATTATATAAAACAAAAATTGTTTATTAATAAAAAACGAAATATCATAGTGAAAATCTCAGTAATAAGCCGTTAATTGCAAGTCTTTGAAAGTGTCCTAAAGCGCTCGAATATAATTAGAAATGTTCAGGAGCAGCGGCCGCGAGTGATTGATGTAGTGGAAGTCGCCGGGGCCCCACGCGCCTCATCCTCGCCCCTGATCTAGCTCGCGACACCGCGCCAACTTGGAGACATTAAGAATATTTAAATTGTAAATTGCTCTCCTGCACTGAATACCTATTTGCCAAAAGTTCGCCCTACTCTTAAACCACCGCAAATTGTATAATACTCTCGACAAATAAATTACGTGTATTTATATTTATAGACTTTTACCTTACGCACCTATTCCTACATAGTAGACAATATGTTTAGAAGATAAAAGATGTTGTGACAAAAAGTCAAGATCTCCAAAATATGGGAAATATACTTAGAATAAATGAAGCCCAAAATGTAATACACAGATGAAGATCGGTTACAAAGAAGATAATAAAAGCATTCGCAAGAGATGAAGTAACAAATCAAATATCAGAAGCCGGACCGTTACAGTAGAATAATAGAAATAAAAATGAATTCCTAATGAATCCTCCATTATATGTTATGTAGAATGGCACAAAAAGAATATGACATGGATATAACAAACTAAAGGACGGGGCTGATTGAATCATCCGAGTGTTCTTTGTCATAAATCCGGCAGCGGGACGGACTGGCAACAATGCGCCCAGAAATCGTTTCATTTCTCGTTTTGTTACACTCCCCTTTAATCTCGGCGGTAGGAAAGTGGATAAACGCTGCAAAAGGGCATTGCATCGCACTCGCACGGCTGCTGATTAATGTATTGTGCGAAAAATTGTAATATCGGAAATCTCTTTGTAGTCCATATAATGCCATACATATTTTATATTTTAAATAAAAAACGTTTTGAAATTAATTATGTAAAAAATAATTAAGCAAAATCACTGAATATTGCATAAATATTTGAGAAGCTCTCGCCTCTCACTTGCGTGAATTTAGCAACATCAACAAATTTTTAACAATTAAGTTTAGATACTTGCCAACACATCCTCTAAGTGCATTTCTATCTCTGACGTCGCGTCGCTCGCTCGAAAAATTTTGAGCTAATTAACATATTTCTTTGTTTTATAATATATATTATATTTAGATAACTATTTTTATTACTTTTCGAAACTTAATAAAAAAATTGTAAATTAAATTGTAAATATATTTTTTATAAGTATTGTCGTATTCAAACTGGCATTATAAAAGTATCCACAATAAATTAGAAAATAACTTCAAAAAATATTTACAAGGAAGAATACAAAAAATCTCATAAATAAAGCTGAGCGGAAGAAATATGCGAGAGCCACATAATTGTATAATTCCTGTTCTCAGAGAGCAGAAAATCCGAGTCAGCCGAGATTACAACCGTTAACCAACTGATCCCAGGACGGAAGAAAACAGAATGTCTCGCGACTTGGATAATGTTAAATTTATTGCAGTGCTAAAATGTTTACGGATATCGTGCGGGAAAGCTACCCGCCCCCCGCCCCTGACGCTCGACGCTCGCCTCGCACTCCGCACCCTTGTAAACACGTTTTATTGGCTTTATAATATGTTTTACGCGTGACGTTTTACAAACGATCCCTTAGGAGTTTTAAATAATTTTACGACATAGATCCTTCCCGATCAACAATATTGCTTACTATATACCAATTTTATTATAAAGAAAATTGCACCAAAAAAAAAGAATAGTTTCAATTAATTAAATCAGCTACAAAAAGTTTGTAAAGTATATTAAAGTCAATCAATTTTAAAAACATTAAAACCTAAATCCAGCTATTACAATTTTATAACACCGGATAAAATGTCGAAGGGTCGGACGACGGCTCTAATGTGGGAAATCTCAGCAAGAAGTATGTGGTCCCGCATCAAGGAATGCGGAGCGATCACTCGACGCGTTTAAGAGCCATTCCACCAAATCTTTCATAGAAAATTCAACTCTAGCACGTGAGGATAAAACTGATTTTTTTCTAACTTAATAGATTGTGTGTTATTGGAAACGTATATTTAATAAATGGTGCTAATACCAGTCACCAAGTTGATGAAGGTCTATTCCACTCGCACAATATTTGATGTTTACCTAACTGTGTCTAATTCTGCTCAGGTATTTAGCGATAGTATAACCGTTATCTATTTTCATTTATTTGAATTCGTATTTTATTGTATATTTTTAAATATTAAATATGTGTTGCAGTATAATATTGAGCTTGATTATTTCTAATACTTTAAAGACATGTCAACTCTGTCAGCATCACTCCGCGACGTATATTAAAGTGCGAGCAAACTGTTTATATAAATGCAAAACAGATCGGCGGCTTGTCAAATCGACTCAGAGTACGTCCCACTGATCGAATATGGATTTAGAGTATTTCCCCCGGTTCGCTTCGACAGCAGTTCCCCCTTTAGACCACCGAGACGCACCCTCGTCGACGAGACGAATTTTGAAATCGGACAACCGAAAAATATTCTTTATCTTGACTATATTTCGGTCATATCATATTGTACGATATCTTGAGAAACAGATATACAGAATAATCTGTGACAATAATTGAATATCTTGTGTTTGTAAAAGTTGTAATTGAAAAGAGGAAAATATTACAACAGAATAATATGAAGGCAAACGTAATCCGTAACGTCTTTCCTGATTTCCTTATCATACAATATTCGTATTTCATTGGATAGCAATAAACATTTTCTTAGCATTTTTGGTGCGGTTCATCCCTAACAGAGATTCGATCGGGGATAATATTAAAAGTTTCCGTCCTCGGGCTGTCCCTTTCAACTAATTCACGTACGCCCCTCGGAGCATCTGTAGCGGCTTTGTAGTGCCGGCCAGAGCTAATTTGCATTATAAGTGTATAAAAACAAAATATAATATTGTAATAATGTTTAAAAATTAAAAATAATCTAAGAAAAGTGGTGCATTAGATAATTTTGTCGTGAAGATACTCTGCAGACTGTTGTATATTTCAGGCTGCAGCGAATAAATAAAATTAAATATTCGTTCGACGCCACGTCTGCTTCGGGCCGGCAGAACTCCTTTGCCCTCTCAACTCTCCTCTCAAGTGGCTACTAATTAGCCGCTCTAACAATTTTCACTGCTATTCTCTTAAAACATAGATATACCTAACTATAATCTCATGGTAGTAGTTTAACATATTGACATTATAATTAGTCAATTAAGTATTCAAAATTGTTTTAACTTCATATATTAAAAAGAGCTATTATATTTTTTATTTTTGAAAATATCAAGTTTAATATAATAAAATTGACCACTGTAGAGTTTAGTTTTACATCATAGGACGATCATGTTCTGCTCTTGTTTAATATCAGGTGGAGTATTGTCACATGCATGGGATAATACAACAAATCTAAGAACTACTGCTGTTTTTATATTATTTTCCATGTGCACATGTTCCTTCCTGTTGGCAATCGACTAACAGACAAACATTTTACTCTCACATTTTATAAACATTCACAAAAAGCGAAAATCGACTGTACGTGCTAACTTTTTATTGTCATCGAGAATGAAAAGTGACATTAAGACAGATGTTAAGAGCCGAGACAATAATTAAGAGAGTGTCAGTTTGAAACCGCGTCCGCAAGATTTAATTAGTGAGGGAACAATTCCCACAACGCCCCTTCGCCGCCACAGTCCGCATCCGACGACAGGACCAACTCAGCTCAGGCCTTGCACTTTCAATTACAATTACATCCACGCAAATAAAATTTTATTGCTACTGGTATGAAAAAGTTTATTTATTAATATCTAGTTGGAATAAAGTGAATTCATTTTTGTTACATTTTACAATAACCAGTGCAATACATGTATTCTTAACCATATTATAAATCTATTATAATAAAACTTAAAAATGCTAAAATATATTTTTTTAATATTTCAAATGATATTACGAAAACTAATGATATTAATTTTTAATATGACAATTTACAAATTCGATCCACTATATAAAATCAGAACAAGTCGAACGAAGGCAGCAAAAAAGCCATTCGTAGATATAATAATTTATTTTTAAATTATTAATACACAATAGTTGTTGCCTACCTCAAGAATTTTGAAATAAATTATCAATAACAAAAAAATATTCAAATAGTTATAAATCAAATGTATTCGCAAATGTATAAACGGTTGACAAAGGAGGCTACACTTGAATCTATGCCAAGAATATTTAATTAACGAACTGGGACATTATTCTCTCGAGTGGAGTGACCAGTCCACAGTGACATGCACGTGCTAAAATTACTTGCAGCTTATTAGCACAATATATAACTTTATAGCTGTTGATAATTTAAAAACTTATGCGAATTTATAAAGTAAGTTATGTCAAGTAACACCAAAAACTAATTCAAAATAGAAATCCAAACTTAGGTACTTAATTCCTCGAATTGGTGATCTAGAGATCAAATTACTTATAGAATTAAATATTTAATAGTATTATAAAAAATGAATGACAAACGATTGAAGAAACGTCTATTAAAATGTATTATGTATATGAGATACGAGTACGTTTAGAAAAAAAAACATACCAAATAATACGACACGTCTGAGACCGCTAGCAAATCCGATTTCCCTATCTCCCCATATTTGTATTCGAAGCCAGATCCGTCTAATATTTCCTTCGAACTCCAGCGGTGTACTATCTACGTTTCTTCCTGACACTGAATCTAATCGGAATAGATATTAAAAGTTTCCTCCTTCCTCCGTCTGTCTGCAACCGAAATCGTCCCCTCAACCACACCGTTGGCTTAACACTACATTATGACCGCAATGTTTTACACGAAATACTTTAACTAACTTAATCCTTTAAAAACTACGCTTTATGCTTCTATTATTAGAATTTATTCTATAACTGATCCTTTTACTCGTAAATGAGATAAGCATTAGAACTATTTTAAACTAGAAAGAGAAACAAAATTTTTGTTATATATTTCAAATAATAGATTTTGTATAGAAAATTTTCACATATAGACTTTGATTGTATTCCAATTTAATTACAGAACAAAGCTGAATTCGGATTCGGGAATGGGCAATAACGATAACTGACATTGTTATATGGAATTGCTAAACATACAATAAAAGCTATAAACTTTAATTACACGTGTTTACTAAAATGATAATAGAATAAGAGAGGACATAAAAACAGAAACAAAGAAATGTTGAAATCTAGTGTGATATCACAATGGATCAATACACACATAAAAGTGTTTACATAGCGGGAAGTTGCTAAGTACCGTTGTCAGCGTAGAATCCCGACTTATCTAATTTACTTAACTGTTAGCGGGGCTGCTTCGAAAACAACCGTGTTACAACTACTTTCGCAGACGTATATTACCTTTATATCATTTATTATTGTATATTATATTATATTATTTGAGAGCTTTTATAGTAGTCAAGTATTTTACGGGCGCTACGTT
The DNA here is from genome assembly GCA_028551675.1 of Tineola bisselliella. Classification (NCBI taxonomy): domain Eukaryota; kingdom Metazoa; phylum Arthropoda; class Insecta; order Lepidoptera; family Tineidae; genus Tineola; species Tineola bisselliella. The sequence goes on from JAPWLS010000060.1 coordinate 24,331, forward strand.
TTGAAGTAGTGGTACTATTCTTTGATGAGCTGACTAATCCATAACTACCATCAGTCCGCACCACCCAATAATCCCTAACATTTATTGAGCCTCAAACTCATACTTTATCTTAAATTATTCATATCTAACAGCTTTGAAAACTAAACACAATTACACAATTTTCTCTAACACAGCTTTACCGGGATTTTACTTTATTTTATTACGGATCGGCAGTTACTTGAAAATGTCAATTTGTGTTTGGACAAAGAGGTACATTGACTCCCCTCGGCACACGGAGATCCCTGCCGAGTTTCTTTATCCGCCTGCTTTCAACCTGACCCTTCTTTTTGTAATCTCCCTTCCTTTTCAAGGGAAGTTTACAAAAATTACGAGACTCTGTATACCAGGATTAGCCGCGGCATTAACTCAACTTGTATCAATTTTTTGTGGCCTGAGAGTAACTGAGTCTAACTCTGATCGTAATCAATAACGTATGTTTTACCTGATTCTCAAATTTATGGAGTATTCAATGAATTACCTGGAACATAGTGCTTTATTCGCATTACATAGGAAGTAAACTATCAATTCTGGCAAAAACTACTTTGTATACGTAAACCAAAACTAAAACATAGATCAAAAGGTCGCTCTTGAAATCATTTAAAAATAATGACCCGCTGAGAATGGTTTTTGTTTAAATCTACATCGATATTGTATGTGCCCTATACATGCGTTGTTCAGAAGAAGCATAAACTATTCATCAAACGACTCCCGGCTGCGCATAGGTCCCGTGGGAATGCAACGTTCCTGACTCACTTGTGATTATGTATAAGGTACCTTCATGTTAGCTAGTATGCAGATTTAACACCCCGTGAATAAGTCAGCACAACACTGTTAATATTTAATTGATATAATTCCTGCTGCGATTAATAATGTAAAAATAAAAGTCGGCCACGTCATTACGTCAATTGTAAAAAAGGAATTATTGATCTTAAAAATCACTAATAAATGAATTGAAACGACTAGTAAGTTCATATAAATATAAAATTTCAACATTATGAGATACAAAGAGAATTAATAGAGACATTGCATTTATCGAAATTGATAAATGAAACGATTATACCTGAAACAATAGCATGTTAAATATATAACAATATTGTGCAGGCACGTTTGGCGATTTTGTTTCAATTTAAAGGTCGAGTAACGGATAAATGGCGCTAGTAGGCGGTTGAATGGACGTTGGTGCTTTGTTTCGGCTATGTTTGGATGGCTGCACTTTATAGCTTGTTTGAAAGTGGAAAATGCGTGTATTTTTTAAACCATATCACTATAGCTATACTTTCTAAATTTAATAAATAAACAAAATACAGATACATACCTACCTATACATTGGAATGCAATTCAATATTTATTAACTAGTTAAGATTTCGAAGTGTTTATTGAATAGGGTTTTGTATGTAAACTTCGAACTTCGAGGAACTTATTGTGCAATGTTTCATTGTGAAGTAGAGTGGCACTTGTCTAAGAGGGGGAAGTGGGGGAGATTCTGGGAGAAAGCTTCTTGTCGAAACTCTAAGATATAAATGTAAAATGTCATACAATTTTGGGTGAGGCGTTTATAAAATACTATTTGCTTCTCCATATATTTATATTAATATATCGTTGTATATTAAAAAAAAATTGCTGATCATAAATATGTAAATGTGTAATCGAATGTTCCTAAATAACGATACATTTTCACTGGATTAATTAATTACTCAATAATCCGTTGTATTTGTGTGCTCCCTAACTGAAAATGTAGCCGACATCGTCACCAGAATCAAGGAAACTTTTTAATTAGTTCTCTCCCCACACTAATCGAACAATGTCTTGTTGCTTCAAATAGATGCTTCACTTTCTTAATAACACTTTTAACCGTTAATTAATTAAGTATTTAAAGATTTTTTCAATTAATCTGTTTTTATAATGAACTTTTTGCCGTGAATTTTAATTTATCCTTTGATTTAAAAAAAATGCTATTTAAATTCAGGTAGAATAACGAAGAGAAAACACGTACTTTTAAATGTTAAAAGCATCGTATAAAACGTGGATTGCCATTGAAAAGTCATCAGTTATGGAGGGCACACTCGCACCATGTGGTCGACACAGCGCGGCGTCCACTAGCGCCGTTGCGTAATTTTTTCATGGGCAATTTTCCACAATTTACCAAACAGCCATCAGAAGCGTACGTACAATCCTTTATTTTTAGATCGTATAAAATTTTAAACGGAAACTGTTCGCTATTGTGCATTTCATTTTATTCAGTAACTTTTTTCATAACAGTGTAGGTTTTTTTAAAAAAAATTAGGATCGTTTAATTTATAGATATAGAGAAAAAAATCATATAAACAAAACAATAAGTCATCCGCAAAGTTAAATTAAGTTTTTTAACATACAATCCGTTTTGAATATGTTTCATATACAAAAGAGAAAAAAACCAAAACACATTTTATTAATAACAATTGTTCACAAAGAGCGAGAGCAAACTGACCACTGGAACTAATTGGAATAAAAATCAGAAACGGCTACAAAGCTTTCGGGAAAAATGTTTTATGACTATACTTATTATTGATATTTTTTTTAAATTTAAAATTTGTTTCAACAACGTAATAATGTTATAAATTAGCTTTAAGGCTGTCTTGTTAACTTAATAAAGTTATATCTGCGTGAACTTCCTGTACCGTAGGTAATTTTCATTAGACAAGACACGTAGGTGAATCCCGCGTTGACCGAGTGGCTCGCCTTTCAGCGCTCATGGCACCGGGTGGGTGGCACAACTTTGAACATTTTTATAAAAATGCACAATTTCAATTATTTTAATGTATATAAATACCTAAATAAAATAAAGCATCAAGCTATTTATAATAAACCGATATTATAAACTTCATGGAGAAGGTTTAAGTAATAACTCTCATAGAACAGTTTAAAATATAAATAGCATTCATTTTATTTTGACTCAAACTAAACAAAAGTCCAATTTTTCTTTCACTATCAAGCTAGCTACGACGACCGTACAACTTATATTAGGAGTACGCAAAACAAAAACTCCTATAAAAAGTTATGCCCCATTTAGTTTCATCCAAGAGTGCTCGTTTACGAAACCGGTGCAACATATTGCCAAACAAAATTAATAAAATAGGAAAATGAAAGAAGGCAGCGGTCTGACGCCTGGAGCAGAGCGGGCAGATGGCTTGCTACGGCCTGTCGGAAAAAATACTGCAATCATAAATGAAATTTTGAATATCTCGCATTAAAATGAAGATTTTAATTAAATCATCGTAGACAAATTTGTGACCGCCACATTAACACTCAGTACACTAACGCCAAGTTGTTTGGAACAATTAATTTCTATAAATTAATCTCCAGTTACGAAGACAAGTTATAAGCGAGCGACTAATGACAGAGTATTTGGGTTAAATAGGGGGCTGATGCTTATGATTTACGGTGCTGTGTGTAATTGTGGCGCCCGTCCGACGCGACACCCGCACCATAATGTGCAACACGAGCCTCGAGTGGACACAAACTTGTGCTGGAAATAACCCAATTTCACGTAACACTTAATTGTAGTAATATTGTTTAAGCTCGTATATTACGAAGCTATATTCAATGTTTTTTTAAATGCCAATTAATTTTGTATAATCTGCAATGGATTTCAAAAATCAATATCCTCAGCAAAATGAAAGCAACTCTTGATCTATTTGCAGACTGCAATGTGTAACTTGTGCTGGACAAACTAAAGAGACACAGCAGCCGGCCCTCTTCGCCGACTAATTAACAAGTTTGTTGTTACAAGTTCCGTGGTACCAGACATTCAAGTATCCGTTCTTACAGTACAATTGCTTAAGTAGAGATATTTTTATCATCCGCAACGAGATGGAGCAGATTCAATCGTGAATGAGCAGTCCGCATATGAATATTTATGGGGAATGGTCGGCAATGCTGGGATCCTGCAGATAATGGAATCTGCACACGGAAACGGATCCGATTAGAACGAGCCACAATTAGCAACATTGCAGAAATAGTACAAAAGTCTTTCTCTGCGTGCGAAATTGTGTGGGTTGCTAAATTAGGTTTGTTTAAATCATACAATTGGTTAGTACCTACTAAACCTTTAGTAAATTATAATATATAAAGTATAATTGAACTAACAACTTTAAATGATTCTTAGTGTGATAGCTGCAAAGCTTCCGAAATGTAGGATTGAATTAGTTAAAATAAACTGCGATAGTAAGCTCATAAACTTTTTAAATTAGTTAATCATATCATATATGCTATAATAACACATTATGTGTGTTTTAGAGTGAACACAGTATGAAACAAGAATTTTATTTCCTTGAGATATATATAGTTCCTTTACAGAATTAATAATCGAATTTAATTTAATAATTACGGATTTGGAAAAGTTAACGTGGTGTAAATTCTAAATATCAAAGGAAACAACCAGTTCATTCGGTTTTGGGTCGTGGCCGGGATGTAAACACGAACCGCTCGTAATGGAGATTTGCGGGGTGGCCTGGAGGTGTGTGATAGTGGAACCGCGACATCAGCACGTGCCTGTCTACATTCAGGTGCAACCATTTAACTTCGTGAACTTTACATAGGTATTATTATTGACGCGTAAGGTTTGTATAATATTATATCTGTCAACAACATTCACTTTACTTAAGTCCTAACTTAAGACAGAATACATTATATAAGTGTAATCTAATTAACATTTAGTTCCATAGAATTTTACTTAAAATACTACAAAGGAAATAAAAAAACACATAGGTACACATGTCAAATAAAATTTGCGATTAATTTGAAATAAGATGACATTTTTTGATACGTAATATTAATAACATAAAAAATGAACTTAGATAAAAGTACACAATATATATTCAAAAATAATAATTATAATTTAAAATTAATACCTACTAATTAATAATAACCATGAAAAATTTATAAATATGAAAACATGAATTTAATAATTAATGTATTCATGTCATATAATTAATAATGTATTGAATCTAATACTATTAATGAATTACAATTGTGTAATTCAGACGTGTAATAAATGACCAGATTAAACGACTCCTGCTAACTCCAATGTAATAAATAATAAAGCTATTTTATTTTAAATTTAAATATCCATTTATCATAATCATTTAGCAACTGTTAACAATTCATTTCTCTAGTTACTAAACAGTTAGGTGACTATGTCATTATACGCCAACGGCAGCGTGTGGTGCAGTGATTACCTTCAATAATAACCAGGACTAATGGAATGTCAACAACGTCACCGGGTGACCACAGAGCGGTGTGAACCAACCGCAACGCCTCCGCTAGCCTTTGTTCTATCTTCCAGCACCCTACACAGCTACGCATAGACTCGCATAATATTCGCCTTGCTCATATACTAAATTAATCTGTCGATCCAATTAGATACTCCTACACTTAGATAGGTGTTCTTTATCTAGGGTTAGTACCCACGCATAAATAACGCACCATTTTTGCTGAATATGTAAGGGTTGTGAATTAGAGGACAGAAAAAATAAATTTCTAACTCAACTCGTGACTGCAATAAAAATAAACCCCTGTAACGAGTGTCAGCAAATCGTTATCCGTTCTCGTGATTAATAGGAGAATGATTGCGCGGGTGGTATGACGTCGTGGCCACAGTATGCGCGGTGAGCGAGTTGCGGACGCTCTCTGCCTGCGTGGCCGCTAAGCCTCACCCCGCACGCCCTAATAAATTGCGATTTAAGTTGTCGCCAGGATAACGCCAACTTTCCCGCGTTGTTCCGCCGACACTTTTTTCCGCCTCTTCATTTCCTATCTCTTACTTTTGTATTTTCCGTTCTCTCCACGCCGAGATAAACAGGCGAGAAACGGTGAAAGGGGCTTTACAAATTCAAATTGAACTTATCACACAACTTTTTACATTTGTTTCTGGCCTCGAGTTCGGGGAAGGAGAGCGAAGAGGCATTTAATAGTACAATCTCGAGAAAGATTGATGATTTTGTATCACACCTCGCTTCGGGCTGCTCGTAACGAGTTGGATGGCTCTCGACGTGGGTCGTGCTGCGTCTTATCTGGAATGGGATGCCGCTTTATCTTAAATTACATATTTTACTTGAGAATTTGCCAAAATCATTACTTTTTTCACCTTCCATATAAATTAAACGTGGAGTATTTATCACAATAATCAAAACTTTATATTTTTAGGAATAAAATCTGCTAGCGATGTACTGCACATAACACTCAGGGACATATTATTAATTTCTAATGCAGACAGCGTGCCGTCCACACATGAGATACCTTGTATTTAATACGCAGACACAATCTAGTTAATCAAGTCACAAGGAAAGTTCCGTCGTCGCTCCGCCGCGTGCAGTAAATAGCGCTCACTTAATTCGAGAGCCATGTGCGGGCACATAACCGCGGCATATTTATCCCATTATGCACGGCACGGCAGTAACGGGAGCGGGACCATGCGAGTCACGTCCTCCGAAACGAATCGCATGTGACATTATTTGTGAAGATCGTGCTCTATCTTCGTCGGCGACGTGGCAGGGACGTGGAGGGATTACCCTCAAAGAAGTACGATTTCAGCGGTGTGATAAAGAAGTGAAAAGTCAACCTTACTCTCGAATGTTCACGTATAACTACTAAATACGCACATAAAAACGTTAAATTCGAGACGATATTTATTTTTATAAAACTTGGTCGCATCTATTTTTTGAAAGAAAATACATTCATACATAAACACAAACTAATGTACCTACGAGTATTAAATTAAATTTTGCATGATGCAGAATTAAGTAGAATATCGATCACACCAGTTGTTTATTGTAATTACGAATATGGTTACCAAAGTTCTTCGTACAAGATCAACAAGTTGGTAGGCGCAATGTTTAGACTCACACAGTCAAATTAATTTTATATTATTTGTTAACATAATACAAACGAAACAACAAAAACGATCCTACGATGGTTTATGTTTTTGGAGCATTCCCCCAGACGTGCATGCCTTATTAGAATATAACAACAACGTTTTGTTTCTATAAACATGCTTCTATGAACAGATGAAACATTGGCAATGTATGTTTCATATTGCAGGTAAATTCCGAAATGAAACCATTTATGTTATTTTGTGCAAAATTTCAAATTGCGACTACATTTATGAAAACAAAACATTCGTGGACCATTTCAGTTATGTACACTATGGATTAACAATTTGTTAGATTCATTTATTAGATTTGAATGCAGCATATCTCGACACGTTTTGTACAATAAAATTATATTTTATTACACACAGATGTATAAAGCAGCTTTTGTAATTTCGTCTGCGGTGGTTCACGAACATGATTCAACCAATTTAACAGACTTTATGCGACTCACTACCGCATTTATTTTGAAGGCTTTAATACGACGACTTTATTCGAAATCTTTGCAGCCGTCATCGATAGTAACCCGCAGTTATAATAGTTAATATAAACATACTGATACAAGAATATATATAATCTCCTATTATTATTATTATTCACATTCTAATTATGTAAATATAACACAATGTATAACTTTACCTAACTGGGAATGTTATTATTGTCGTATTATTATTCAATTAGGCATTATCATGCTGTATGCCGGGTTGTTTACAGACGAATGGACATACAAATATTGGTATTATTGGTAACATCTGTTCTATTCCGTAACATCAAGCCAAAAATTATTGTATTACTTATGTATTCGATTCTAGTTATTTTAATTTTATTATTCATAACATTTCTACGTACTTTTGTCGAGGTCAGGCAGTAAGCAAAAGGTATTTAGTGATTTGTGTGAATTAGATATTAAGTGCAATGAGTCGACATATTTAATTTCCTTCTTGCGCCGGGTGGCTTGACGAGATTGTTCGACGATTGCGAGAACGGTGAAAAGATTGTACAATTCAATAGAGCAGATCCCTAAGTCCCAAATTAAATTATGGAACATCTTCGCACCTGCCAGAGTCTCGTGGGACCCGATTGCATCACACGCTGATGGACGATCTGTTTTCATTATATTTCTAATTATAACTATTTCTCAGCCGGGATAATTCTTCAAAAATCATATCAATAATCATATCTTTTATAACGTTTTTTATTTAAAATAAAAGTCTTGCAATTGATAAATATAATCCGAATGAATATCAAAAGGAAATAGTACCTACTGTTAACTTTCCTGCAATATAGGAAATCTCTACCGCAAGTTGAATGCGGAGGATTTACTTTTTGGACAGTTCTGTTGAACGGTCGACGTTATCTATATCTGGTCCGTCGAATGTGAGAAAAGAGGCGTGCGGATTTAGAAGGACAAATCTTTTCTACGTCACGCTACGATCAAATGGGCCTCTTAACGGATTTTGTGAACGTATGTTTAGATTTTGGGAGCTCTTTATTGAAAGGGATCGAATGGCATTTCATTATTTGTAAAGAAATTTCAAAAAATTTAAATTTCTTTAAATGTTATTACATAGATGTATGTATATTATACCGAAATAAATTGCACATAAAAGAAAACTTTCCTTTTTAGGACGTCCTATGTGGCTTATATTTCATTGCGCATGTAATTGCTACAGCCGGAGTGGTGTCGACACGTGCTGTATGCTACGAACACGTCGTCGAAGCAAGCTCGTAGTGCCGTAGCAGACGCTCACAGGCAGCCTCCGCTCTGGGACTGCGCTACACCAAATCGTTTTACACGTAGACTTTTTATTATTTTCATTTTCACAAGTGAAAAAATATATATTTTTAAGTTATATTTATTTTATAATAAACAAAGTTTTTAATGAAAATGTTTATATTTATATAATTAAAGGTTTTTTATTGTATATTTATTTTCAAATCACAACAGTATACATTTGCACAATAATAAAGTCAGACAGTAAAAGAACTATTGGAAATACTCCGTCAGAGCACATTACTCCAGTGACAGGTACTCGATGAGAAGGTGCAAATTAGATTTATCTCGCAATGTTTTACTTTCAGTACGTTGGTAGCTGAAATATATTATTTAATATATTTTTTGGTTTATATAACACTTTGGTTATAATCTTTAAAAATGCTTTTCATGAAATATAAATATAACATTTTGTATGATATTTTTTAGTTTATGACGATGTAAAAGTTCAATTAAATAGCTGGTGTTGTAAAAGCCATATAACGTTATGATCACAATAACATTCCAATAAATATCGCAAAGTCTTAAAATTAACCAATAAAAAAACAAAACGCATTTGGAAATTCCAATATGATTTTCTTAAATCATATTAAATGTAACTCTTAACTGTAATTTTTAATTTTCTAAAACAAATTACAATCAATTAAAACTTTGCAACAGTACAGATGAAAAGGCAATTTAAAAACTAAAATAAAATAAATAATCTTAACAAAATACTCAATATGATTTGACGTTCGAAACAAAAATGGCTTTCTGAAGTTTAGTATTTGGCAAAAGTATTATATAAATTACTAAAACATAAATCAGTTAAGGCATGCATATATAAGTTATGACAAGTGAGAATGTTAAGAAGTACACGTGTCGCGTCGCTAGTGCGGTGCTTCATTGCGCGTGTAATAGCACGCTGAGCGAGCGACATGACGGTCATTAATCTCCTCAACATACTAACACCAACATATTCAATTATACATTGAACTAAATTACGAATTTCGACTTTATTCCCAAGTAAGAGAGTACAAAGCGTAAACAAAAATAACATGTGAACACTTACTCGATAAAACGCCAAGTCACTACTCTACAATGTGAAACATTCACTTTTGTGCCAATATTACGCGTTTCGAGATAAAAGTGAATTTTAATATAAAGAGACTGCGACGATACAGCGCTACGGGAACTTTAGTAGTGCACCTGACTCTGATAGTGTATTGTTCTTGGTATTATTTTTCCACGACTACGTCCTACAATACAAGTAAGATATTAATATAATTGATATAATCCTTAAATGCCCTAAAGATAAACAGCTTAGGCATTAAGATGTTACGACAGAAGGAGAATATAAGTTGAACACTTAACAATGATGTAAACAAACGTAATGCACGTCTTCATTGCGAGGCTAGTCGAACTAACGTACTTTAGATCTAAGTACTGAAAGCTTTTGCTGAACAAATCGTTTACGCTAAGATGCTGAGATATCAGAAATGATTTCAGCTTTATTGTTTAGCATTAAAGTTCAAAATAATACTAATTTCAATTGTGTACAGAAAATAAGTCGAAGATATACGAGATAAGTGGATAATGGCATCTGACGTTACTCTACAGTATTTTAATGTCATATATGTATTTTAACTGTTACGTTCCACTGTAAAGCTGGTTAAAAATATACAAATACAAATAAATATAGGTTTATTTCGAATAGTCACTGATCAGTATAAGAGAGTTCCAATAATTCTAGGTGGCTGCTTTCCATTGCAATAGGCGACGAAGCGCGAGCACCGGGAGAGCTGGACCAGCGCCGAGCGTTCGAGACAAATTGAATTTGCGCTCATGCCCGCGACAGAACCAGTTTGCGCTGCTAACTAGCTGCAACGTGCTCACTGCACCTTTGTCTTCTCACGACCTTTATATCATACACACATCGAATTTTAAAATTGTGCTTGTTTGTACGGACGCAGACAAGTGAAGAATATTAAAACTAAAAATAAATAAAAAATAAAATTGTGTAAACAACTCTTCAGAAAAAAATAGATTAAAGTCATCATGGGTTTTCAATCAAGATCGAAGCTCAATATCCGCGTAGAGCGAGTGGAGAGCGCACGCTGCGCCTAATAGCAAGCGAGCGAAAACACATTTGTCTTGTCCCGGCCCGTTAGCGTATATTACGCTGCTCTGAGACATCGCCCTGCTGCGTGCCTTCTTCCTTTGTTTTTCCTGCTCTGTCGGATCGACGTTTATTATCATTAAACCAAAAATTAGCCAATTTCCATTTTCTTTTATTCTGGTGTGTTATTTAAAATATGCCATAGGTGTTCGTTCTAAAATGATGAAAGTGCAAGATAACCATGCTAAATGAAAATTTATAGACATAATTTATTATATAAATAAATCTCAACCCACATATAAAACTCGCATTATATTCTACCGGTAATATCGAAGTTATGTCGGCAGCAATATAGATTACATTTCCAGATGTGGACAGCTCGGCTCATATTGGTGGCAGAATTGATATTGGACGCAACGTGGCGAACTGATAGCGTATTGATAGCTAATGTATTGGAGGGAAAAAAATAACATATGTTTTGAAGAAGAGCGTGAGTAGACACCGCAACGGGCGGCGCCGAGTTGTCGCCTCTCTCCTGTCCCCTCTAAATCTTGTTGTAAGTCGGTGTCATAATGCAAGCGAGGCACAAACATGTCGGCGTGCGCCAACCTTGTTAAGTGGTTTGGAAGAAAAACATCACAAAAACTTTGTTCATCTTACTAAGCTATTTAACTTTGTATCATAGAGGTACTTTTATATTACACGCATGATTTTTTTCATTAATTCATCTGCTCTTATTATTATTTTTCTACTGACGCAATAAACATTATAAAAATTTAATATTGTTAAACACGTGGCTAGAGGGTAACCTCTTGATGGCTACAACTTTTTTGTAACAAGACTTCGTAATAATAACCTTTGTAATTCTTCAAGTGAAACTTTACCAAGTTTATAAGCGTACCTCAAAGCGAGTTTTACGTCGCTCTTCATAAATTATGAAACGATCTGTTTCCTCTCTTCTTGTTTTAACAACAAAACAATATTTTAGAGTTGATTTTCACTTATAACAGTTGTTTTAAATTTTTTGACAAATTTTAGATATTTTATAAAATATAGTTTTTTATCTGTACGTACTAGTATTTTATGATATACATAATTGACGTAATAACATAAAGATTTTTTTACTAAACAAAAAACGAAATATGTAAATGTCTATTATTTAGATATTTAATTCTATTATTGAAGCATAAGTCGAAGATATAAGAATATGCAACATTAAAAGGTTTTAAAGTCAGAAAATGCTTAACCCAAATGGCTTGAATGTTAGATAGTCATGGCTCCGTAATTTAACGTGAAGGCGTTGAGTACGCGGATGTGCGGTGGAAACCTGCTGGCACTACGCCTGCCGAATACATAATTAAGCTAACGTCCTTCTACCTTTCCTACTTGGAAAAATCAGAAAAAAGTTTGCAATTTATTCTCCCCAAACTTTTGCAAATATATACGCATTCGTAAAATTTTGTTACTTAAATGATATAAAGGATTAATATAAATAATTCTGCAAATATATTGTACGTTTTATCATTTTGAAAGCACCATTATTGTAAATATGTAATAAAAATTGCAATCAATTCAAAATCAATAGAAATGTGTTCAATACCATCCAAATAATAATTCATAACGCTGAAAGTTAAAGTTGTGAAAATCGTCCCGACGGACGCAATTTTCAAAACATTTGGTGGCAACGAGCGACGTCGACATAAAGCCTTCGCTAGACGTCTGTCCCCCGCGAACTCCTCTGCCTGACTATATTTAACCCCTCGCCCCTTACGCCCAGCCCGGTCCCTGTGCGGCTAGCGGGCCCTTCTTCGCTACACAACGAATATTTTTTTGCGGGAACATCATAATAATAGCTCTGTATTACTTCAGAAGAAATTCCAAGAAGTTTATAACTCGAGATGAGTTTCGTGTTTCTTGTCATAAATAATAAAGCGGTCGTCGTCAATGTTGTACAGATTTTGAATGCACTGATGACAGACTTAATAAAAAAGTTGTAAAGAAATAATAATTAATAAAGTTATGTATCAATGTAATCGTTCCCAGGCGTCGCTTTAATCGACTTAGATACGTTCTAAATGTTGTCTGTAATTAAGTTCTAGATAAGTGTCTAAATGTACATTGGTTTCCTAACTTCATATCTAACATCATAAATTGTGCTGAATGCCAACTACTATGAGCGCGACAGAACACTACTTATTCTCCTTTGCAGTCTACAGATTCTACTTAAGTTAATGGATAAGTTGTGAAGGCACCGAGTTTACTTTGTGTTTTCAGGTAGACAGACTTAGATCGAGAAGTTTTCTTCGTTAATTTGAACAACTTGGTAGCTTCAACAAAGCTGTCAGGATACTTTAAGTAACATTGTTACAAGTTAGGCTTGTTTGTAACAAATCTTTGATATCTACATACCAAATTACTGATGCCATTGTTGGCCCCCGATAACTTAATATACTATACACCAATTTTAATAATAACTTAATTCAGTAGTAGTGTAAATTGTTGCCAGTTTTTATGTCTGCAACATAATTTGTTTTAAAAAATGTTGTATTATACGTTGCCTGAAAATTTTGAACAAAAAAGCCTACCCACAAGGTGCCCCTAAACTTCTTCCCGCCTAAAGAATTATGAAGATTAGCATAACAAAGGCAGCTGAAAAGTATTCAGCAAGTGAATGCGTCGTCTCTCCTCACAACTTCCTAACCTTCTTACACTTTAATATACACCAAGATGATTCGTCAAAATTACTTACCATATTTTTGTTGATTTATTCATTCCTTTACAATAGTCACTTATTAATTTTATCCTACGCTTCTGAAGCAAGTTATATTTATGTCAGATGATAGACTTATTGGAAAATGTCGTAAGACTACAACCGCTATAATTTGATAACAATAAAAATACTAATGTAATAATACTAATTATTCAAAATTAGGGTTAAAAGATGTAATTTAATTATTTTTATTATATTAATGCAAGTACTTTTTAATATATATATACATTACATAGAAATATAATTAATCATTCAAGTCTAATAATAGTGAAGCTATGGTAAAGTATCTGTACATAATGCTAGTTAAGCCCAATGACATCGCTACGCCCCGTACCAATTACACTAATGGAATTTATTTAATTTCATATCACACAAGTTGTATACTCCCTTCCGATCAATACAAATCATTATAATACGCTTCATCATTATACTTAATATAATTACTTTCATTTTTATAGTAGTTACAGCAGAGGAATGTCTGGAACAAATGTTTCTTGAAGGGACGAATGTGCAGAATCCAAGTTCAAATACAGTACCTACTATATAAAAACAAGCATGATAGTCATTTATAGTCATTCGATCCATTTCTTTAATAATTACAGAATAATTAACCCATATACAGCAAGCCACACAAGAAACTCTGATAAAATGTATTCCTATATCCTTTCTGACCTCATGAGTTCTTTGTCTTAAGTTTGGTACTCACCTAAGGAAGTTCCCCCTCAACAGGAACTAATATTAGTCATTTAGGTATTCAGGTCGCGCACAATCCACCCTGTACTTCCCCCTCTGCTCAGAGACTAGCGACTCAAACGACGAGACGATTCCACTACAAAATACTAAGGAAACTCATATACAACCCTAACTGTGAAAAAAGCTGAAGCACGTACAATGAACGTAAATATAATTTGTACCAATACAAAACTTATACATTATTAATCTCGCTGCAACCATGATGGCTGCAAAACTTTCAAAACGTCTCGTATTTAAATAATCAAAATAAACGCGACAGTAAAACGTATTATGTATTTGAAATGTATTACCTATATATACGAGTATGCTGTTAATGTTAATATTTAAAACATAAAATTTAAATAATTTTTAAAATATTTTAATTGAAACTTAACTTCAGACTTAAGTTAGATTAAACTTAAAAAATAGATAAAACACGGTTTTTAAAGTTTTGAATGACTACTTGAATGTAATTTAGTAACTACTAAGCATTATTAAACGCAATGTATGTCAGGTCGTTAATTTTGGACACGAGAGAAATGTTGGGACACTGCAGGCCATTCCAAGTAAAAATAAAATATAACCCATTAGTGTAATTGGGAGAAGTGCATAGCGACATTGTCGCACAAATGGATAGGTATTCCAACGAACCACGCAATGATAAAATATGGTATGACTCGCAATAGGTTTTATATTGTAACCATAACGTTGTCATTGCCTTAAATATGTTGTTTTGTTATATATATATTTGTATTGATTGCGTTTTAAATAAAACAATATAAATTGGAAAATTCCTTTTATTGTGTTCGTAGAAAAGGTTTTTGACAATTTTGTTTGAAATTCAAAAAAAAAAAGAGATCCATAAAAGTCCTTAAATATATCAAAGCGAATCAACATGAAAACATTTTAACAGTTTCTGTACGAAAAGGTTATAAAAATTGTTGTCGCTGTAAAAGTGCTCAAGTGTAACTACCGCTCTTCAACGTTTCCACTTTTATCGTACAAAATCTTTCTCCTTTTTGCATAATTCATCATTCTATGAAGTTGAAACCAAAGCCGTAAAAGAAATCGTTCTATGATTTCTTGTCTTCGACAGAAAACTTTCTTCCCTTTTATTCTTTATAAATGTTGATATACAAATATAATATATTATTATTAGACTTTAACTTTTCATACCAAAAATTATACGTAAGCCATGCTTAAGTATATTTAATATACAATTTTCTTGACATCATAGAGGTGGGAAATAAGTTTTTATTGTTGTTTAGATGAAGTCTCAACTCAGAAAATTTATTCGTTTTGCAGCGTTATTCACTGTCTAACTTCTGAGGTACGTCGGAAGCTTCCCTTTGCCAAAACGCAACAAACGTTTCGTGGAAATTCCAAAAATTTTCCTTGAGGTATTCAAAAGAAACAAACTTATATTAAAGTAATTTAAATAGCATCTTTGTTATTCTTCGTCCAGGGTTAGCTTGAGTTATGCATTTTATATCTTTTGTGGGGACGAACGGTTTCGGAACTCTGACTAAGTTAGAATAGACAACTTCATAACACGATAAATAACTACCCCCACTTACGCTCAGCGCGATTAATTTAACATTTGTATTGTCTTATTGAAAATGAATAATTAATATTTCTTAAAACATTATAGTATTTTAATTAATTGAATTTATTTAAACAATGCTATGTAAATAATTAAACTTCTTACAGGTTGGCGGGTAAGAAAAATATTTAATATATTAATAAACAAAAAGTTTCGACTTAAATATTGCATCTTTCAGGGTTTTAGAATTTAATATTGGCAGCAGCTTGTTTCAATGGTCGAATACTTTAGTTCATTAGCATAATTTACGAGAAACAAAGATAATCAAATTAAGATTCCGAAAAATATACATCAAAGATTCATTTCTTGAAGCCGTAAATATGAAATATTAATCTTGACTTGCTCAAAGGACGACAAAGGTAAACGAAATAATAAATCATACTAAAGTTAACGTTCATTGTGAGCTTAGAATATCTCTTTTTGCAGAGAAGGTGGATTAGGAGAAAAATCTGTTTAATATTCAATAAATATGGTATTATGATAAAAGCGTATCGGATCCCCGCAGATTGTGCCATGTGCCTCCAAATCCTATAATAAATCATCACTTAGAACAAGTAATCATCATAAACCTTGCTTGCTGAGGCAACCGGCGACCATCGCCAATCGCCCTCATTCATCATGTTGGAATACACGTATCAAATAAACATTATATCCAATATGCCTTTTAATATTATACAGGACCCGTCTGGCTTCTTTGATATCGTATTTATCGGCAAAGCGCTGTGGGAAATGGGATTTATCGATATACGACTACTATTGTTAACTGTAATTATAATATTAGGATCTCTACATCTGCACAAAAAGATAGGGTAACCAACTGTGATAAGGACACATTAACAGTATTTATTTTAATTTTATTCAATTACTAATTCTATTGTAGCCTAATAAATGTTTTTATACAATTTTCTTCGTAACTTCTCTGTACATTTAATAAATTATCTATCACCTCCTATTTAATGCATCTTTAAATAGAAAACAAATATGTTAATGGTAATTTAAGACATTGTACTGCAAATAAAATTTAATTAACTTCCGTGTAAAACCAATACAAACTATCTATAAGAAATATAATTAAGTTTTAGTTTATTTTATTTGAAACATTTTTAGGAAAAGATATAAAACATGCTTAGAGAAAAAAAATAAGCCCCATTATTGTAATGTAATCAAAACACTGTATCTTAAGTAACAGTGTATCAGTTTTACACGTCAGTAAAAATATATGTTATCGCCGAATACTATATTCCGTTCGCATATGTTCAACGGAACATCACAAATTAAAATAAATCCTACTGCGAAATATTATTACATAATATTCCTTTTTCAAGTTCAAATTAAGAATATGTATATTTTATTTAATATTGTGTCCTTTAGATTTTTTAAAATAAATATAAATAAAATAAGTAGGTACACCTACCTATACTTCAGTATAAATGCATCTCACCCTATCTTTCCATAAAAGACATCAATATTTTAATGATTGTAAATGAATGCTTGCTATAGTCACCCCTTGTGATTTCTGTTTAAGCCGCCATGCTAATCCCTGGGGTAGAATTTTGCAGGGAGACTCTCCATGGTGACTTCAATCAGCTAATAATTATATTTGTTCACCACATGTTGAACTTTCTACTTTTGTAATTTTTAATTTTTTTATTTAAAAAGATATTATAACTTTATTTAAACTTTTAGCGCGCATTTGAAAGAAATTGAAACCGTATTCCAAATTAAAATTATAAGATTTATAGTCATTGATGTAAACTCAAGGTCGAATAAACAAGATTGATAAAAAGCAGCACGACCGGCGAAAGACGTTTACTAACTCTTTTATATGGAGGCGAACGTGGTTTTTGGTGATTTTTCAACTTTCCAACAGATTAAATACGACTTTCACTTTGCCTAATTCTATTTTTGTGTTGTTTTTTAAATTTTATTTTTTTGATACACGTAAAAAATAATAACCACCATAATATTGTTAATAATATTAAACATAAGCCCATATTTACGTAAAAAAAATCAGCAAAATGAACACAAATTTGATAGGGAAGTGATCAAGCAACGTGGATTTCGAGCTAAGAATATTTAGATAAGTATCTACTCAGTGGTCCCCTCGTGTTTTCTGAACGACATTGTTGCTCACTACCTACATGTAGTACTATTAATTTACAACCCTCCAACTCACCCTTGACGTAGTTAATTTTAAATATTGGAAATATTAGCTTCTATAGTTTAAAATATTGCATCGAAATCATTTTGTCATTCAAGGAATGCTAATTATGTCTGAGGTTATTCGCGAACATGATTTTATTAATTTGAACGACTTTTTGAAGTTTATTATAATATATTTTTAAATAACAAATACATACATAAACAAAGCCGTCCTGGATAACGTAAAGATACATACAGGTCCAAAACAAATAACAATTAACTACACACGTTTCGAAGGCTTTGCAGTGATCATGGCCACAAATATCTTTTGAATTAATTACATATTTTTGTGAGAATAATTGTCTAAATATGGAAACAATTTTAAAATCAAAAATTCATAAATAATCAATGTTACAAACTCGTGGAAAGCAGTTGACCGATTGGTTATTGCGGCTTCGAAATCTAAAGTAATAATACGGCGACGTGTCCGCATGTGTCGCCGTGGAACAAGTGTCGAGCTGAACATTGTGCTCTAGTGATGTCCAGCCTGATAACAGCATGATGAATATCGACATGTTATAAAAGTGTTGACGCAATGCGACTTTTCATGTTGTCAAGTGTCAAGTTTTACATATGACACAAAGTGGGTTTTCTAACTTATATTTTTATTATCCCAGAACTTTTAAAACTGTATGTAATAATATCCCTATTACGTGTTCACATTCAAAATAAATTTATCTAATGAATTAAAATGTTTTAATTTCATATTACCGATATAATATATGCTTTATAGTAGAGCTCTAGAATCATTTATGCAATTTTAATTAAATTCAAACATAATGCGACTAAATATCGATTAATAATACAGTCCACACTAGCAACCGCTCCTAGGAATCCCCTAATTGTCGTCAGACCCTTGTCCGGCTGGCAACGCTATTTCATTACAGCATGTTTACTCGGCTTAAATTATCATCGCCACATTTTCATAACACAGTTTATACCTACACATAAAAACATTGCATCTACGAGTACATATATTGCAGATTATGAAGGGAAAATATGCTCGCGCAGTTATTTTTAATAACATAAATGACTTTACAAAACAGTGTTAAATATTCTAAAGCACAACATTCGGTGTCACGAACATCACAAAAGAAACTGAAACTGAGGGGAGACGTTAATAAAAATTCCACGCTGAAGCAACAAATTAAACGAAGCCGAGCCACTCGAAAAGCCATAAGTAGTCATCTCAATTGCTGCCGATAAGAAATCCTTCGCAATGTATTCCGGGCACGTCTCGGCCTACGGTTTTTTCGTGTAACGTTACCATGGCGTTTAAAACGAATTGACTCTTAAATTCTTCAGAATGAAATGTTGTAGGAGTTTTATTAAATCGAGTGTAACCATTCCCGACATTACGCAAATGGTGGATCCTCCCCTACATCTGTCGCGGGGATGCAGCCCCTTAATAAGTGCGAACGCTCGCCGGCTGCGATGAACACTCATCCCGGGGAAATCTCCACAAATTCTTGATACAAATTAATACCGCGGGACGACTGCTCTCACATCTCGAGTAATTTCATTTATGCTACCTCCCAGTCGCCTCGCAAGGAAATCATTACAATACGAAATACCAGATTTAACCAAACATCTACGACTACGACTTCGTTATACTTCCCTCTGCATTCATTTTATTCCCAAGGTTAATTTTGTGTAATTAATTAAATTCAAGGCCGAAGAATGAGGAACTTTACCGCCTTCGGTTTAAATGAGCACATGAAAAACGTTTCGAAAATGTTGTATTTATATACCTACTTGAATACCTATAGCAACAACTATCGAATCCATTTCCATTTTTCAGACCATTAACTCGGAACAATAATACGGACATGCAACGGGCCGGGATGAAACGACGCCGGCCGTAATAGTTCGGAACTGGTATCATAGTTGCAAATGTAAATGAACAATTAAAACGCCCGCCGAGACCAGGACAATGATGATAATTATTTTAGTTTGGTGTCGACGCGGCTGTCAGTCGGCACGGCTGGCCCGCTACCGGAATGCTCCTCGGTCCCCTATTTTCAACGTTTAACAGCGACACTTCTGCTCTCCGTAAATTATTATCAGCGCGCGCTTTCATTACTACGCTCTCCCACAATGGAACTCTCAAAATTTACCTCCTGATTCAACTTCTATTCGCTGCCCGGTTCCATTGTTCGAACCAGGAAATCACGATTCCATATTAGTCAGAAGTTGAATTTATTATGATTAATTCGAGAAAGTGTTCACAGTTGACTACGACTTCTTGGTTGTATAACTTGGACAAATGAAACAATACCATGATTTATTAATCTTTGATATATTACTATCATACGATTCAAACGATTGTTATTCAACTAGGTAAATCTAAATATATTTACTCATAGATTATATACATGAATTATTTGGAATAAAAACATATCTTACACAAAATTCATCTCTCAAACTGTTACTGTCTATATTAATAAAATAAGATAAATATGTCAATTAAATATGTATAGTGCAGGAATAATGTCAATAATTACGAAAAACACTCATTTGATACTCCGTAGCCCGCTTTGGACTAACATGATAAGCTTAACAACGTTGTTTCCTAACGTCATCTTTAGTATATTTAAAATGAAAATAAAAGTTCTCATGTTTAAAATATCTATGTATACTGTATATAATTTCAACGCGTCGTCTAAAATCGTACGCAGTAATGTATGATTAACATTGCTGGAAATAACTCATTGATAAAATGCAATTTCCAGCTCATTTGCAAATGCATTCGATGTCGACATATTAGGGCTATTGCGGGAGTTACCGGCTACAGAAATGGTTTGCATTCGACGATGGTGGAATGCTTTCAGCTGGCGTAATTCAGTTAAAACGGGTAATTTATGACTGTTCAAATTACTCACATCACCGCGATGAGCTTTTGTATTTGGTACGTTTGTTATTAATTTTCTAAATATAATTTATGTGCACTCTAGTGCATTATACGTATTTAAACGAAAGAAAATCTCAAGAGTGGTTCTCACAATTGATAGTGAATTTTATTATTATTGAAATGAAAAGCTTACAATAAGTAATTCGTACCATGACATTAAACGTAAATATAGTGGCATTTATAATGTATAAAACTGGCAAATGCGAGTGACCTCTTTAATACAATAATTACATTACGCATTGTAGGTACGTGTAATCATTAATAAGGAATATTGAATAGAAGTCGGTAATGAAACGAAAATTGGCGAAAGCTTTCATAACCAATTGTTCTACTAGTACGTTTGATGTGATGTCCCCAAGGTGTTATAGATATATATTTCTGTACTAAGTACTAAGTTCTAATGCTTCATAATAATTTTTATTTATCAGTTAAACACTTGTTTATGTTTAAGTTAATTATCCATCTATAAATATAGAACTTTCTTTGAATTCTACTCAAAGGTCGAGAAGTTAATTTGTATGCATAAATACAAAAATTATACATTTATTTATATGTACCAGTACAACAAAAAGTTAACAAGGCAAAGAAGAATTACATTACAAAGAAAAGACACGTTTAAGTTAGCAGTATTACACAACTTACATACAACCAAGTAAATATATAAATATAATAAATAGCAAATATAAATTACAACGAATTTATTTTAAGTTTAATTATCACACAGCCGCTGGTTTATTTTTATTATTAAGCATTCTTCATATTATAGAACTTCAATTGTCTACGAATCTGCTGAATCTTCTCATTAGTAGATGTTTTATTAAATATTCTTAATATTATTATTATTAAACGTCATTTATTCATTTATTATAAATTAACGTTGCATTTGACAATTTAATTAATTACGTTTTATATATTTTAAAACAAATATCGACTAGTAAATAAAAATTATACCGACGGCGAAGTAATTTAATTTTTGTGATGCATTTGAGCCTGTTTGTTAGTTAGTTCAACTATACTAAACCATTAATTTAATATATTATATACCGTTTTTTAAATACTAAATTTGAATAACGTTCTTACCTGAATTACCCAACGAATTGTCACCAACCCCAGTAGAGGTATCTACATCAGCACGAGGACTGGCCACAACGGGAGATAATACTGCACATGCCCAAGCACAAGCTATCACCGCCGCTGCTAAACGCCCACAACCATCTTTACGCCAACTTCCAACACACGTGCCCATTGCACATCACTTCCAGTCTTACGCTAAACCAGTCAATTATTCTCTCATCAAATGTTCATTATTCATTTAAACTTATAATTCATTTAAAAATATACTAATATTTAATTTAAAGAATAGACAATAAAAGTTCTTTACAATTGTTAAATTTCAAAAAAGTTTATTTCCTTAACTTTAAATATCGTGTCTCGTGATAAGTTCCGATGTGTATGCTATTAGAAGCGCGTATAAAACACCCTAACAAGTGCTGCTCGCCGGCAGTGTTCCGACGGTACTGTTGGGTCCGTCGCATCGTCGCTGGCACCAACTTCTTCCAAGTCGTGGTTCCTCACACCATAGTATGAGGAGGGCGTTGCGCGCGCATATGGTTCTACGACCAATCGCGCTACAGGGGAGGGCCTATTCTAAGACGCACGGAAGTATATGCCGAGGCCTATGTACACGCAACAGCGGACAGGTGGTAAACGCAGCGGTAATTAGGGTCGCAGTGGTTAATTGTCGCGCCACAAATAAAGTTTAAGGGTTGTAACTCAAGGTTAAGATGCTTATCTTACGAGATTGTCATGCCACGTCTTAACAGCAACGTTAAACCAGCTTTTTTACTACATACCAATGCCAAGTTTTGTTTAAGTAGGCAGGTATCAGTTATATATTTATTTATTTATCAGCACGAATTATATATAAATCCTTATGTGATTAATTTTTTTGGGATTTAACAAAGATATGCTTTTTTCATTTAATGTGAAACCTGCTTCACGCAATTCCTATTTACAATTTTCAAAGATAGTAAGTAGGTACTAGATAACCCGCCAAATCCCAATTGAATTACCCATTTATTCAAGCTACGTCGCTAGTAATTAATTTTATTTAAAAACTGAGGTCGGAGTAATTGTGCTATGTGAAATAAAGTAATCTAAGACGGCATTAAACACTTAAAGATGCTCATATACTTAACTTAAAATATTCCAAGAAAGCAACAAATACTCATTTCCACTGTTCGAACGAAGTTACCTACCGTATGCGGTATGCGGGCGATTTCTGAAACGTAAACCATAAGGAACCATTTACATACATTGGTGGATAGAAAAGGAAAGTTTTGTGGGGCACTTTTACTAGTTCCTAAAATAGGGTTCTTAAACAAACATATCGCGGGGTCCTATTAACATACTCGGAACTAACTTTTTTTTTGTTTTGTTGAAATACATTCAAAATATAATTCTCTATCTCACGAATAAAAGTTTTTTCAATAGTTTCTAAGATACTCAATATAACAACAAAGAATACACACAAACAAACTACGTACAATAACAACTTTAAATCGCTCTCCTGTAAAACTGCGACTTTGTACAGTAGATGCTACCATGTTATTACGACCCAGCGAAATCTTATGCCTATGCGGAAAATCCACGATTACGGGATAACAATAGAATTTAAATATTCGCCAACATGATTTAGCTTATTTAAAAGACTTAAATGGCATATTGTTGCAAATTTCTTGGTTAATTTAATAAGAATATGTTAAATTTGATGAGGGTGGACTGTTTAAAGTTTGATAGTAAACGCTAATATTACCTAACAGCTTACCAGTTTGTCGGACACTGAAACCTCAAGTCCAGCAGTTTCACTGCAATCATGATGACTTAAAGCTTTTAGAACGTTAGATTAACTTATTTAAAAATAAACGCGATAGTAAGTCGTAAAAAGTATTTTAAATTAGTCAAGAATTACGACTAAGGTCGTTTTACAATTCAGCAACGATCCAATTGCCAATCTTTATGTAATTACATAATATACATATATTATAGTAAAAAAAATAGTAAGTACATAATATTATAACTTTTATAATAAAATATTTATTTATCCACAGTTTAAAAATAATAATGATATGAGAATTCAATTTTTTCATATCAAAATAAATTTGCTTTAACATTTTTTGTATTAGAATAGATAATTTTAATTAAAATAATAGTAATATTGTGAAATGTTTTTTTAACAGTTTTAGATGAAGGCCTAACACCGATTTTATGTAAATGTTAAAATCCGAATGCAAATCTAAGAAGAGAAGAGAAGCTAAACCAAAAACGCACTAGACTAAAACATTACATTTACGAAATAGTTTCGTTTATAATGTTAAAAACAACACTCGGGCCTCAGAATAATTATTATTAAATAATGAATCCCCAACCGGCAGCATTCAATACCACATAAATATGATATCTTGAAACGTGACTAAGAAATGTCGATATGTGGTTATAAATGATTCGCGTACTGACAGAAGTTAAAGAGAAGCTCCAACAAGATTATTATTTACAATTTAACGTAATGCTTTCTATATAATACTTTAAGTGGCCGTGACCTAATGGTTGAAACCGTGCACTCAGATCATGTACAAATATCTCAAAAACTGTAGATCAGTACTATAATATTATATAAAAGAAGCATTAATAGTGTGGTTGACAGACAGAATGATTATTACCTAGTATGCCCTTCTTTCAGAAGTAATCCGTTTCTTCCTGCAGGCATTTCTACGCTGCAAAGTTGTTCATTAAGCGGAATAATCATTAGATCATATAGCTAGACTGCTATAAAATTGAATATCTAGACATTATATAATAATAATTCCTTAAAGTACGGAAAATTAATACATGCGTTTACTAAATCCGATCGTTTACTTCCACTGTGCAGTGTGCCCCTACTGTGATTTTAACATTAAAAACGCAACAAACAAAATTACTAAGTTCCATGATATTGCCCACAATAAATATTTCCCAATCGACATCTATGTTCTTATTTTAATATACATTATCTTTAGTATGTCTTTTTTTGTAATATTCATAAATAGCGTGTAATGTGAATAAAATGCCTACTTATTTTATAACATTCAATAAAAATATATAATATAATAAACTAATAATTATTATATAAGTTAGTTCACGACAGCGACAGAACGTAACTGCAAATTATTAGAAGAAAAGATTAAATAATTACTATTGGGTTTAAGAATTTTGGACACCTGTTTGATTAATTCTTCCGACTTGAAATTACATAGAAAAATATATTCCATGTAATATTTATACATTAGACTTGTATAGAACACATTGTGTAGTACTTAAGCTACATTTTTTTAAGTGTGAAGGACAAAATGGCAATATGAAATATGCGAACTGACTCTGGTTTGCGTTTTCAAAATGCCTCTATATCAATGTTTCTCAAACTATGGGTCGCGACCTACTGGTGGGTCGCGAGCGAATATTGAGTGGGCCCTGCCTGTAGAACGACACACCGACCGACCAAGATGTCAAAACTGTAATGGCGAAATAGAGGAAACAGTTTCATCCTTCCCATTGAAATAATTTTTTTGATGTAGTTATTAAGACACTAAGTAATAAAAAAATGTATTTAAACTTTGTTTGTTATTTGAAAAGTCCTTTATTTATATTGGTAACTGTTACATTTTCTAGAGGTGGGTCCCGAGTTTGGAAACTTGTATTAGGTGGGTCGCAGCCCAGACAACTTTGGGAACCACTGCTCTATATCATTGCCAGTTTAAAACAATTGAATTAATCTGGGCTTAAATAAAATGTTAAGTAGCCCGCTAAGACAAATAATAATTCCTCAAATAAATCGAAGTCTGAATAAATTTGTTCAATTTGACTAATTTGTATTTTTCGAAATATTTTTATTGTTACTATATACTGTAGTCGATTTTATATTAAATATTAAATATCTTCACCACTCATGTCAAACTGACAGACGTCAGAAACACATTCTCTTAGTGGCCGGAATATAACTCTTTAAGCATTTCTAAAGAAATGCAAAATATTGTTTATAATATCGAATTAGGGACGTTCAACGTCTGTACACGTTTTATAAATATATAGCTAATATAAAGCCATATTCCAATTATTAACGCTATCGTTATTCATCAAAATCTTGCAAACGCGTAATTATCACAAAACAACAGGAAATTATTCATTTGTTTTTATTCATTCATAGAAAGAATACAATAATTACATATTTATTTGGAATTAATATTCTTAATGAAATAAAAATAGCAAATATTTTATGCCTAACTGTGATCATAATTGGAACTAGTCTGTGGTCGACTGTGGCGTTGAACGTGTTGATGTCATTTTATTTCTTTATTTACTTTCCAACAAATTTTAACGTACTCAATGTTGTTATTCGACAGTGCATATTTTAAAAATATTTCACCACATATTCTACATTAAAATTTATTTACGATTCAATTTGTGGCGCGTATGATTTCTATTATAGTATCTACAAACTTATTTAGATATTTGTTAGTTTACAATGGAGAATACTCTCAACAACAGGCGGAATGATTTGGATATTGATAGTTTTAGAAATGATGAGCCTGGTTTTAACAGATCAGACATGAGGAGTAGATCAGGTGGTTTTGTAGATTTTGGCAATGAATCACAGTATGGCACTGGTGGCCATCAGGCTTCAGGAGCCAATGAAATTTTCGCAGATATACAGGTAAAGGAAGCTAATAAAATTAGATAATATATTTAAACTATGAAATCAAATTTATTTACTTATTACAGGGAGATGTTCCGTGGTGGAAATCAAATTTTTTTATATCACAACCGGTGCTATTTGGAACTTGGGATGGTGTATTCACTTCGTGCCTTCTAAATATATTTGGTGTTATTGTGTTTCTACGATCTGGTTGGATTGTGGCACAAGCTGGTTTGGTTAATGGAATTTTTATTGTCATTTTTACAGGTTAGTTGAATTATTCTAATTAGGTATTTCTTATAATATTATGCTAGTTAAGTGTAATTTTGTTTTCAGTGTTTGTAGCCTTGATCTCAGTTTTATCAGCAGTGGGGATATGTGAAAGATGTAGAATAGAGAGTGGTGGTGTATATTTCTTGTTAGCTCATACATTGGGTTCAAGAATGGGTGGTGCTTTGGGTATACTTTATTGTTTTGGACAGGTATATTTTATTAACTTTTATAATTATATTTATTTTTCAAATTAAATAATGATTTTTAAAAAAATTCAGGCTGTAGGATGTGCACTCAATATATTTGGATTTGGTGAATCTATGGCTAATCTAGTGAATGCTGAGAACATGTGGGCAGCCCGTGGATTCGCAATTGCAGCCGTATTACTATTAGGAACTATAAATGTTGCTGGGGTCAAATGGGTTATTAAGTTGCAGTTTATTTTACTCCTCATCATACTGTTGGCTGCACTTGATTTCTTTGTTGGATCTTTTACAACTACACCAGGTAAATAATATGTCTACAGGTCTTTATAAGCACATGTCAAAAATGAGTCAGTTTGTTTTAATTAGAAATAAAACATTGTAAACATTAGTGTAGCCCCCAACTGTAAACTTAAGATCCCTACTGTAACATATTGTAATTGTATGGGTTATAATATAAAGCACACTAATTTACAAAAGATTTAACAAAACCTTTTTAATCAACCTATAAAACAACAACAGGAACAACTGAATACAATTCTAATGTTTACAAACTAAATTTAAAAGAAATGGTAATGATATATTATACACAATAAAGTAATAAAATATTGTATAAATAATGAGACATTTGCATAACAGGTCATAATAGGAAAGTACATATTAATAACTTAGGAGCAGTACTTCATAGACTTAAGATTATGGGACTAGCTGTTAAAATTGAAAAATATTCATTTTTACAAAATAGTATTTTAAAATATTGGCTATAGAAAAAGCCCCCACACCTCAAAATGTCACTCAGTTACGAGCATTCCTAGGATTATTATTGCAAACCCTGTTTATGTTGTACTGTAAAATGACAAAAAGTATTTTAATTACTAAATATACAAAACTTTCAGGTGATGAATTCAAAGGTTGGTTAAGTGGTACTATTAGTAAAAATATAGGACCAGAATTCACTGATGATTACACATGGTTCAAATGTTTTGGTGTATTTTTTCCAACAATTACTGGAATTCTCGCTGGTATTAATATGAGTGGTGACCTCAAGAATCCATCTGCCAATATACCAACTGGATCTTTAGCTGCTATAAGTACTGGGTAATTACACAAATATTTGAATATAAAAATTTTAAATACATGTATAAAAATAAATAAAATATTAAAATTGTTTTGGTGCACCGGGTGTATGTAAGTACTTAAAACAACGTTTTATAAGTTATAAAACATGTGTATCTCTCATTAAGTACATATAGACTGCCTCAAACACTAATAATACTTTTTTAATTCTTTGATTTATTCTTCTTATGGTTTTGCATCTTCTGCCTGTTTTACTTGAATGCTTGGACTTGTTTCTAAAACAAATACGATTATTTACAAATAATAGAGCAATTATAGTAGCCTTGCATATACTAGCAATGGGTTAAATATGTTACTTTGATCAGATATCACAAAAATGGTAAATTGTAGCTTTGTTGGGATATTTCCAGAACATTCTTATACATAATGTTTATGATAACATTAGCAGCGACAGTGAGTCGAGAGGCATTATTGAAAAATTTCTCAATCACTGCGGATATATCAGCTGTTACCATATTACTTCTAGCAGGACTTTATGTGGCCTCTATGAGTTCATGTTTGGGTGCTATGTATGGCACTCCAAGAGTATTACAAAGCATATCTATTGAGAAAGTTATTCCAGGGTTGGAAATACTTGGACGCGGGGTGAGTAAGGAAATACATTGTTACTACATTTAATTGACCTTAGAATATGGTTATTATAATTATTTTTCATGTAAATGGAAGTTATATATGTTAAATTAGTTTTAATTTGTGTCTAAACTGACCATTGCTAAAGTTTAACTTACCTTTGTCAGTCCAGTGTTCTAGTGTTTTTAGATGCAAGTATAAGCTTATGCCTTTATTCCTAAGGTAAGCACAGACTATGCAGTACTAAACACTTTCATTACTACAAACCTTCACCTGAACCACATTTCACTGTTTTTATGCATACACACAAGGTTGAAGGCACTGAGCAACTAGCATAAAAACTCACAACTTTTCATGTGGATATTAAAGTTTTGCTATTTATTACCATTGAGTTAAATATATTAGAGAACCTGTATGGCTCGCATGACTGCTTTTATAGTGTATAGACTAGGGGTAGTAAGTAAAAATAATTGTAGTAAAATCAATGAATTTAATTTAAAAACAGAACCATCTGTATGCAGCAGTCGCTGACTGAAGCACTAATGACGCAAATATAACAACACTTGTGGCGCCTTCTCTATTATTCTTCTATATTACATTCACAGCATTTTTATACATTTGTTTTAAATGGGCAATATCTCCTTTGCAGCGTGGTCCTAACAAAGTACCAATATATGCGATGGTGGTAGTGGCTGTGGTCACAATAATTTTCATCATAATAGGTGACATTAACAAGTTGGCGCCTATTGTCACGATGCCATTCTTACTCACATACGCTATGATTGATTATTCATATTTTGCACTCGCCCAGACATTTGATTTGCAGCACAAGCGGGAAATGAGGTGATTAATTTTTTTTATCTATGTCTTATTTAAATTTTTCAAAAAATCTTAGACAGTTCTAATGATGTTTTTATATGTAGTTTGGTCATTTAGTACGTATGATATAAGTATTACTAAAAGAGTGATTTTGGTTTTATCTTGTAATATTAGTCTTATGGTTCTTGGATCAAACTCTGGGCTGTTGCCTAGTCAGCATCATCTTAAAAAGCGATTTGATGAACTACCTTACCCATGATTCAGGTTACCTAAAAATATGAGCTAAGTATTTATGAATAAAGAGTTAAAAATGCAATATAACTATATCGTATGATATTTATTATAGATTTAATCTTATCGACCTTAAATGAGTCATATATATCATTCACCTTAGTGTAATAAATCTTATCGTATATCTTGACATCATATTTATTTGTCAATGTAGCAACAATATGTACACAGATCTATCTACATAATAACATTGTTGTAGATGAACTAACACAATTATTTTAATTTAATGCCTACACTAGATCCAATATTGGGGTCACAATTGAAATTAAATATAAAGTATAGTTTATTATTTATTGTAATAAACATAACTTATGTGAAGTAACTTAGTAGAGTATTCCACATTTACCTTCTTAAGGCTTCACATTACAAATGACTGTTGTCTACAAATATATGTGGTGGCCATTGTCTCCATTTGTAGACCGCACTTTTTTGCTTTTTATACCAAATGTATTGTTAAGCTATAACAATATTTTTAATAGAAAATAATTCCACATATTTTAAATATTCAGGTACCAGGTGCCTTCAATGCGAGATACTCAAGTGTATGGTGCTACAGGCAGCGATTTGGACTTACTGTTTCCAGAAAGGATAAGACATAAGACCGTTGGAGTGAGTTAATAATATTTAATCAAATAACTGAAAATTGACATACTCTCCACTGAAATTTCCCATTTTTGTACCATATGAATGTCATATGGCAGCAGTCGGCAACACGCGGCCCGCGAACGCTTCCTTTTGGCCCGTGAATGTTTTGTAAATAAGTTATAATATAATTCGGTGGTTATTTTTCTAGCAATAAAGCCCAAACATAATGTAAGTATTACGTTAATATCACAAGTGCTGCCTGCTCTTAATTTATTCTGCCACCTTGCGGCCCTTGGCTGCCAAAAGGTTGCCGACCACTGTCATATGGTAATAACAATAAGTAATTGAATACATAGCCTTATTAATGATTTTGTTTTAGGATTATACTCCATCACCAACTGAAGCGAGTATTGCAAATGGCCATGCAAGCGGCGAACCACCACAAAGAGCCGAGGCTAATGTCCATTCTAAAACAACTAATTGGTATTCACATCTCTGTAATAGGTGGCTTTCACTAGCCGGGGTATGTCTACACTGCTTTTTTCTTTTCTTCTTTTTGTATAGTTCATTTATTGCAGACATATTCAATCGTATGTAAAAAAATCCATTTACGAAATAGTCATGCATTCAATATTAAAATCCGCACCTAGAACACACGTCAAAATCCAGTTAATTCAAATGACACAACACATTTAACTTTCAGGTTGGTATAAAGATCATATTAATGTTTCTTGTACATTGGGGTTATGCTCTTGGCTGTTTGCTATTAGTATGGATCGTCTGGCTCTATATAGGAACAGCCAATCCTGCTGTCAAACCAGGGAGAGCTGCAGAGTTTCATTTCTTACAATGGCTTAAGAT
Source organism: Tineola bisselliella (assembly GCA_028551675.1). Taxonomy (NCBI): domain Eukaryota; kingdom Metazoa; phylum Arthropoda; class Insecta; order Lepidoptera; family Tineidae; genus Tineola; species Tineola bisselliella. The sequence continues at coordinate 55,832 of JAPWLS010000060.1, forward strand.
TTCATTCTTACAAGCTATTGGGTGAGTGAGTTTGGTTAGATCATTAGTACATAGTGCAATTATGCCATTATGCTTTGTTATAGAGTTGTGCAATGGAAACAGCATTTGTTTTATTGTTAATTATATTTACTTGTTACTAGAAAACGACCAAGGGAATACGAGCAGTTAGTTGTGACCCCAGTATACTCTGATGTTCAAGTGGAAGCAGAACGTTTGAATGATGATAACGCAGACTTCGCGTCGCGGCGTCGTTACCATCAGTCAACAGCTTTGCAGGGACATTTAGTTAATATTGACACTTAATTTATTTAAAGACTGTAATTAATATAGTGATATTCACTTATTATTATTATTGCTTTTGTATAGGTGAAATTACTCAGACAATGAACTAATTTTGTATATAAGTTGATACCACTGAAATTATAATGAAATTAAAACATGTATTATATTTAAGTTTTAAAGCAAAATGTAAATAATCACTAATTTATTACTAATTTTATTACTTAATGTACATTGTTGTTGATTAATATAAGTCTTAGTTATGTTTTAATGTTCCAAATATTAATTGTTAACACGAAATAGACTGTCAGTGCATTTATTAATGTATAATAGTTTATATTTAAAAAAAAAAGTAAAATTGGTGTCTAACAATATAGTAATAAAAAATTAAATGACAATACTAAAATTCAATCTCCAGGACCTAAATTGTGTTTATTTTGGACAAATATACTCTGTTTGATATAACCTTTTCTTTTATTTTTACCTTACAAAGTTTGCACCAAACTACTCACCCCTAAGAAAATTTTCAAATACGTAGTAAAATAATAAATATTAGATTTTTTTATTTAAATACTCTCGAAATTAGTTCTGTTCGAAGAAGGCAGATGGCGTTTCTTTTTATAAAAGTACTAAAATCGTGAGGTTAGATGTCTATTACTGTAAATTTTGACAGTTCTTGATTATTAATGATTTCATATTCTTTGTGGTTTGAAGCTTTTTGTGGGGAATTTTCGGGATATCTTATTTTACGAAGCCATTTTAATAGTAAACTACTTTTCCTATAATACTTAACTGCCTAAAAATGGCTGACGATTTAGCCAATTATAACCTGCAATTACAACAGGTAAGGTATCAAAGCAACATTTGTATTGATTGCTATTATTTTCATTGTTCATATTTGTTTTGGTCCTTAATTTCCTTCAGGTGGAGGCAGCTTTATTAACAGACCCAGAAAACGAGGAACTTCTCAAATTAAAGCAGGATTTGGAAGAAGTAATAGAATTGACCAAAGATCTTATTAAGACTCAAGAAAATGAGTCGGCTAGCTCACATCACAGTACTAGTAATGATGATGATGTTACAGCAACCCTCTTGGCCGCGGAACAATCTGTTGTATCAGAAAGGAGGGGGTTCGGATGGCGCGTCGGGGATAAGTGCCTGGCTAAATGGAAAACTGACGGAATGTAAATATTCTTACATCTTCATTATTATTGCTGTCCCCAATTCCTAAATTTGCACTTTTTGTTAGTTAGGGCATAGGCGAACTTGTTCTAACGGACATGACATGATGATAGCTAAGTAAAGTATCAGTTTTAATGTGTTTTTGTGTGAAATGGACACCCTTTGAATTATTGTTATGGACATTTTCTAGGTTACGTTCGAGTATGCAGTTACTGCAGTTCTACAGTGTTGGATCGACATGGTATATTTAGGAGTACCACAAATATATTTTTATTTAGTTATTATAAATTCAAACCAATAATGCACACTGTACCAGACTGCTATTTTATCATGAACCTAATTTATCTGTTTATGTGTCATCTCATTACAAATAGATGTTAGGGGTAGGCACCATACAGATGGTGTAACTTATCCAACCGAGTTGATATGGTGACATTTTTTACTTGTTACTTCTTAACTATTATTTTTGTAAACTTATACCAAATAATTAATTAAATATTTATTTCTGAACTTTACCCATTTACTTGTGATCCTTTTCACTTTAAAGTGTATAATTAAAATTAATGTATATTTTAGATACTATGAAGCTTTGATTGAAGAAGTCAATGATGATGAATTGAAAGTAAAGTTTGATGGTTATAAATCATTAGAAACTGTACCATTAAATGATATTAGAATGCTTGCCCCAGGAGTTAAGAGACCTGCGAGTCCTGAGGAGGGAAAGTAAGATATATTTCTTCTATAATAAACTACCCTTAATATTAATATATTAGTAATGGCGGATGTTTTTTTTAATGAATTTACATGTCACTTTCCTGCTAATATGTTTATTTAATTGTTTTAAGCAGACATGATTAATAATGGTGTTTTAAATTAGATAAATTATGTTTAAAAGTAATCTTAATCACTATAGTATTTTATTTTATAACATATTCCAGGAAAGGTTACAGCAGAGATTATTTGAAGAAGAAAAAACAGAAGAAACAACAAAGATTTAAACAAATCGAGGAAGACAGAGAATCTGAAAAGAATAAATGGTTAAATTTTAAAACTAAGGCTTTTAAAAAACCAGGTGTCGTCGGTAAGAGTATATTTGCATCTCCAGATAATTTGACTGGGAGAGTGGGGATTGGTACATGTGGCATTTCTGGAAAACCTATGACTGAATATACGCCTGGTGAGAAATGGAAGAAAGGCAGTGGTTAAATAATTTAAAATAGTTTGAGTTCACAATTATGTTTTTCATATTTAATAAATTAAAAATTAATTAATTGTCCAATGAATCAGAAAATGTAACTGATATTGGTTACTAACTGTGTCAGTAGCGACAAGCATAGATTAATTAATTAATAAATGTATGCGTGTAATAAGTCAATAATCTTATTCTGTTTTTACTTTCACTTTATTTATAGAAAGCTAATTTAAAAGTACTTCTGTGACCCCAAACTAGGAACTCTGTGCTATGAATATCAGGGTTAAAGATTACACTCTGACCCGAAACAAATACTTTTAAAAAACCATAATTCATAAAAATAATCCAATCAGACTTTGTTCTTTTATTCAACATGTCGATGTAATTTTAAACACATAATTATTACTGAATGAAAATTCCTTACAATTCATGTGTTTATTTACTATTTAGTGACATAACCATGACTCCTATTCATAATGTTCAAACAAATGATTTGCTGTAATTGAATTTTTAATAATAATAAACATGTGGCCCCAAAGTAGGATATTGTGTGTTATAGGATAATATGAACGTATATTTTAACAAATGGCATGTAAATATGGCATTCTATGTAACAGCGCCGCAGAGTTCGTAAACGTTAAAATATAGCACCATGAAACTTGTAGATATGTTGATATTTAAATAACATAATTAAACTATATCCAAAATATAATTAGTTGTTTCAGGCGTTACTTTGCGGAAATCCATATTAAAGGAAATTGTTCAAAATTATTTTGCTTATAATTCCCGCTACAACATTCAGTAATTTGTCTCGACGCGTTTCGCCACTTCACGTGGCATCATCAGGATACGTGCGGTCGCTTCGGCTTCGCATTATAAGCAAAATAATTTTGAACAATTTCCTTTATATCCAAAATACCACATTATAGAGTTTGAAAATCGTATTCTGATGTACAATACAAAAAGATGCAATGAAGTATGCAATAATTGTAATATTAGTTTTACTTTAGTTATTATTGCTACAATATAAGAATGTTCTTTAGATTGTTTTTATATATATTTGTAACTGTCTTGTGATTTCATGTGGTAATTCTTATCTATTTCATGTTTATTTTAAAGTTAGTGAACGTTTTTGTTATAAATAAAATAAATATATACATTATCTTTTATTTATGCAATTAGAAGACTTTCATGCTCTTAATGCCTGGGTATATATTTACGTAGTGATGATATATTTACCAAAAAAAAGTTCAAACCAACGCGAGCCCACCGGCGACGCGCAGAACCTGAAACGGCCCATACAAAAATTCAATACATTGCTATTTTAATAAAGATCTGTTTTCATTATTTCCCTCTGCTCATCCTTATTTAAGTTGGTAAACACTTTGGAAGCGATCGTTCATAATCCTTAACGAGCTACCACGCTTTACATAATACAATCATGGTCTTAACAACCATAAATATCGGAGTCGGTTGATGATGTGAGTGTAGTAATTGTATTTGCAAATTCACTTAAATACTCTTGCATATAAATTTTCGTTTCATTATATTATGATGGTTATTTATTAGAGATGTGCCGATTATGACTTTGGTCGACTAGCCCATTAGCCGATTAGTCGGTTGTAAATAAGCCGACTAATCGGCCGACTAATTTCAGTCACTACTGACACGTGGACAAATATAAATAACAAAAAAAGTTTTTTGATTTTTAAATATCATCAATATGTTTTCTTTACAAGGAAGTAACACATACATTTTATTAAAAAATAGACACAAAGTAACAAGCCGGATAGTCGGCGCTTTTTACCGATTAGTCGCCGACTACGATAGTGGCCGGATAGTCGGCTTTACCGACTAGTGGCCGACTAGTCGGAACATCTCTATTATTTATGCTTACATATAGAACTCGGATACCTAGTGTGCATTAAAATATTTAAAACAACGAACTACTTGAAATAAGTAATTTAGAAGATTGTGAACGCTTGAAATAACGCGTTTATTAAATTATATTCTATTATAGATAACCTGTTCAAAATAACTATAATTAATATTCAAAAATGCATACAGGGCACGACGTAAAATTTTTTTAAATCTACATGAACAGTTTATTGATGTAATATTCAAAATTGATGTGTCTTAAGAAAGGATTTTTAAAAAATCAGCTCGGCGCGGCGCATTGTCTTTATAATTTATGGGCCAATAGATAAAATATGTACACTTTAAAGAAACAATAACTCACATCTTAAATAAATAGGTAAAAAAATAAGCTTTTATTCCTTAACCTTGACCTATTTATAAACAATATACACAAAGACCAGTAACTTGCGTAAATCAAATAGGTACAGTATTTTTAGAAATTATTCAAAGATGTAAGAAGTCGCCTACGCTATGGCGCACAGAGACTGTCCGTGCGCGCCACAACCTAATTTGGGCTGTCATCTCATAATCTGACAAGCGAAGTATATACCTGGCAGACTTCACTCGTAGTTGATACAATTACTCACTTATTAAGTTAGAATTATAGAATAATTGCATGACTGCTATTATAGAAATACCTACCTATAGGTAAATATAATATTAATTATTTTAGTCGTTGGGTTAAATCGACCACCGGCTTACCAAGAGCGTGTCTATTTTGTTCAAAGAGTTGCAATAAAGTAGACTGAACTTGATGGTTTTTATTACACCAATACCTAGTCAAATACACACATTCATATATAATATTGAGACAACTACCTGAAATGCCTAATTGCGTTTCGGTAACAGCTTGAAAGTAACGGGATAACGAGAGGATGTGTTCTTGTTGGAGGACAGTCATCTTCTTAAGCCAGCATGGTGAGGTGATTCGCACGCGGACATTTGTCTGTGGTAACAGTTATCTTCGCTCAATATCAGGCGGAGTGGTTTCATTTTTCAAATAAAACAAAACTGTCAAATATTAGCATGAAATAATAAGTAAAAAATACGCCAAATTTTTAAATAAATGTTCGTACTTTATATTTCCTTAACATGCAAAAATAGCGTGGTGGCTGGTGACCTGATTTACTAGAGCGTTCTTATTTTTATAGTAAACTTTTAAAAGTAACCGGAAATTCGTTTGCAGAAGAAACACGAAATAATTTAGGTTTTTTATTTATTATAAAAAACGAATATTTACACAACACATTTGCAAGTAAACGTAACAATCAGTGTGTTTTATCAAATTCTTATTTCATCCAAGCTAAACAAATTTTCAGGCTCTAGAAAACAAACAAGAAGTACGTCCTTCACATGTTTTGTATTCTCGAGAGAGCAAAACACTTTACCGACCTTTTTTTAGCGCCTACGGACAAATATTTGAAATAGCCGTGAAGTCCTTGAGGATTGTCTGACAACTTTTTTATAGGCACCTAGAGCAGATAACAAAATAAACCATGTTTTAAATTACAGCACAGAATTTATTATTAAATAAAATTTCTTTTAATATATTATTCTTAAATAAATTCAAAGTCGAGTGTAGGAAGTACATTTGAAATAGCTTGTCGTGATTCAATAAACGAAATATAAATTTAAAATTTCATTCTTATAAAAACAAAATCCATGAAAGCTTTTAACAGATTTCAATTTACGTTGTAGATAACCTCCGACAGCGGACAGCCACTCCGCAGTCCGCTTCTATTCAAAACTTTATATGCTAAAACGACACACCAACCGGCCTATTTTAAAAATGACTGGATTGATATTTCAAATCATTTGCATTGGTTTTCATTACACATAATATATATTGTATTAGCATAATAATATGTGTGCTTTTATATTTATATATACATACTATTAAAAGTGATTTATTATCATAATTAGGCGCGACTTAATTAGCGTATCGTTTCGTAGCAAGGAACTGGTTATAGTTCCTACATTAGAGTACGCACATCGATCGATCACAGGGTCACCCTTGCTACGGTCAACACAACATGACAGGTGGTCGTTTAGTGACTAACATCAGTCATACGATCAATTTTGACCTCGAGGTCAACTGGTCTTCAATTGTTGGACAAAAAAATAATGCATTCATTTCGATTATTCGTTATATTTCATTCATGTGTTAACGTTTTATTAGAAACATAAACTAAACAAAAGCAATAGGTGCGAATGTATAGTTTTGACCTTCAAATGTCATCGAAATGTTTGTTAAAATGTCAGCGAAAGTGAATACAAAAGATGTTTATGTGATACGAATTCATTCTCGTTTTACTCGAGTCCCGCTGAAAGCTCCAGCGCGTCACAACGAACGCCGCACCGAGCGAATCGATAAAGGAAATGAACCGACGAGTATCTTTTTTTAAGTAAATGTGAGGTAACAAGCACACAATGCGCGTCTATTAACTTTGGGATTTTTACTATAACAAGTAATCTAGCAAAAGCTAAATGATTTGTGCGATACGTGGGGGGAATGTATCAGAGGCGGGAGAAGCGGAAGCCTTTTGATGACTAGTGATGTACTGTTGTATTTATAAAGAAAATATGTGTATTGTTTCTTTGAATTTTATTAACCCTTTTTATTTGTATAATTATCTAATGAATGATTATGTTATTCAGTACTACGATTATAGTTAATGGCTGTTGAATTTTTAAAATATTATACATGGTTACCACTTAATTACATTAATATTATAATTTTACTTTTTGAATTTAAAAATTAAAATATATTGATTTAAAATACAATTTGTTGCTATAAAGATAAACCAATAGGTAAAAATCTAGAGTAATATCATTGGGTAGATAGTTTTAAAAAATAAAAACAAATAAAAATCCGATGTTTCGATAAGCGTTAGTTATTTATGTGCACAGCCCGAGGAGTGGCAGCATCCCTACTCGAGGCAGCTGACAGTGTCGTGCCGCGGGCTCCCGCTACGCACGCGTGTGGCGGCTCCGCATTCGATGCCCGCGTCGACCGTTAACTCACTCACACATTCTACGATCTACTACAATAACATACAATATTAATGTGTAAGTTCAAATAAAACAAGCAAAAATTAAATTACTACAAATCATAGGTAGTTACTTTTTAAATCACCATTTAATAATTGAATCATTATGGAATAATAGTTTAGCAAACATAAATATTTATTATAGAAATTTCTACTAAACTTTGTTTTAAAGTAAAGAAAGAAATTATTATTTTGTGTCATTTAAGCCGAGACCTGTTAATTCATTTATGACAAACTTAACTTTAAAATTAAGTTCATTAATAAAGAATTATGTCATAACTGTTTTGATTAAAATTTCCAACGAAATTAAGCTTTAATTAAAGTGTACATTTGTAAAATTCCCACTCCCCGGTTCGTGATAAAATATGTAAGAATGGACACTAGAGAGAGGGAGCGGCGGAGTGTATCAAACTAACATTCAGTATTAAGATATGTGATAGGTATACATAGAAACCAAGGGTCAATATTGAAAAATTAATGATTCACAAGCTTTTAGGGACGAAACGGTGAGAGGTCGAAGATTGAAACTTAATTGACTCAACCTCATAAAAGATTTAACTTTTGGTGAATGTAAAACTCTTATTTTCCTTTTGTTTCACATTTTTAACTTCGATAAGATCTTTTCCAACAAGAAACACTAATAAAATATTCAAAATAGAATATAAAGATTTAATACCGGGTATCACCGTGACACAAATTATAATAAAGTTATAGGTATGTATAACAGTGGTGTCATCTACCTATAATGTAATCGATCCGATTTCTTGGACGGTCGCAATGAGCCATCAGACTGGCCTCCGCGTTTATCGATTTTATTAACAATGACAACATTATTTTCATACAAAAGTTTCACTACTCAGTGCGGCGGCTATCATAAATAACCATCGTAAAAATCTAAGGAGCACTGTGCTATATATCTACTGCACAAATTCAAGATAGAATTGATTGAAAATATCTAACTATACCAAATATCATGTTAAATTAAATATTATTAATTTACTAATTTTGATATAAAACTATTACGTGAAATATTAAAAATATGCTGTATATAAACTTGATATGAAATAGATACTTATTGTTCACATTAATAAAGCCTTAAAAATTCAATGCCGTATAACATTACTGCAACACATATACGAAAATACTCCTTCTGTAGATAAAGAGGATTAGGAGAGAAGTAAATCACCGTCTCCCCAGTGAGGCATCCGCTCTCTCCTCTAGGCCTTTGCTTGGACGATCGATCTCATTGTCGGTGACTTTTGCAAGCCTACTACAAAATGTCACGTCTTGTTTGTTCCCTGAATAGGGATAATAAAAAAAATAGAAAACACCGGGATACGTTTCCACAAAGCACTTCTAACCGGATAGCTTGTGGAAAAGACTTTGATTTTCTCTACCTTTTATCTTGCTTTTGATTGGAGTCGGGTGATTCTACTGTGAAGCTACTTCACTTGAAGCAGAGATCCTGTTACTATATATACCAATTAATTAAATAAATAAACTAAATAAATACCCTTTGTGAGTAGCAATTTATAAAACCCCTTTGTTAAAGTTTCGGCGAACGGTACTTTGATTAAATGAACTTAATTATATACACCTATAAGTATATTTGTTGGGTCCGCCATAAACGTCGTCCCGTCAATCATGTCCCTAATCCTAACAAATTCCAACCTTATTTTGATCTTTTTGCGCAGTGAAAAGAAGATTCAGTCCGCGAGTTATTTGCATAATATCGCTCAGCTCGTCTATTGATATAAATATTATTCATGATTTGTAACAGCACTGGCGCCAAATTGAAGCTTTGTAACAACAACGTGGGTAGTATTATAACAACTATCTGCATATTTGTATTACCGGCCTCGTCACGAGGTTTGGATATGAAATCATTGAACGGACGACACTCACAAATATGTTATGAAAATATTAAAAGGTACCTTAACTGGCCTTGTTCTTGTAAATTCTAGTTCATAACCTATTCTATTAGACGTATTGTAACATGAATTGACATGAAAGAGATTTTTATATAAATAAATATCAAGCCAGACCAGAGGTTCCCAATCTTTTTTACGCAGCCGCCCCTTTATGATGTAAAAAATAGTTCCAACATCTACTGAAATACAAAATAGATTGAATATATATTATTTAAAATAATATTCTACAAGTGAAGAGATAAAACAATGACACAACAAATCGGACGCATGTATGTACAGAGACAGTTTTTCGTTCTGATTGCGACACCGCTTCCTCTGTCTATCTTACCACCCCCCATTTGCAGCTGGGCCCGCTCTTGCCCCCTTTGGAACCGACGCAGGGAATAACCGAATCAATTGGCTAAACAATGAAGTGAGCGGGAACTTATAGATAATTCACAAGCTTTTCCAATGATATTATGAAAACGTAATAATAGTATTTTATTCATATGAAACATACAATTAACCCTTTTTTTTTTAAATAATGCAATTAGAATATATACATCTGAAATAAATAACCCACTATATAATATAACAGGCCCGCCTTAATTCCAACTTCAGACATATTTCAGTAAGCTAGATAAGGAAAGTTACGTAAATGATATAGCCTGCCATAATCATTAGCATAGTGGTCAAGGTAGTTTGAGTCATCTGTCCGCTCGACTATTGTTCAGAAGGCGACCCTTCACGTTGTAGGGGAAGCTAAAAAACAAAGCCACAACAAACCGCCCAACCAACATTCAACCGCAATGTTAACTCTCATCTATGGACTTATTTACAGTTTTTACGGCTTTCATACCAATAAATATTATTGGTGAACGATAGTTATAAACATTAATATTCATGATAAATTCCAAATAGCGTGACAAAAAAAACTCATCGATTTATTTCATTATTACTATTATGATTAATATAAGTGGTAAAATATAAAAAAAATGATTACGAATTGAGAAGAGGAAACAATTACGTTTGTGTTGTGTTTGTTAGGACAATGTGTAGAATAGTGGTTACGTGATGCGATCACGGCATGGGTGCATGGAGTCTGGCAGTGAGCCTCCCGCGTGAGGGGCGCCGGCGATGGAAGCCCCTCGTGGCTCCCCTTCGGCGCCCCTACTGCACGCGCCCGCGGTACCAACGCGGCATACCATGCGGCGAGAAATCAAGTTCCTCGTACCAGAAACTGAGCCGCTCAAGGAATACTCTGTCTGTCATGTTGGGTAAGTGGATTTATTCGTATATATCATCTATAGGTATATATTCGCTTCACGCACAGATACATGTCTATATTTACAGCTCTATACATATCATATTACAATACTAGGTACTCTGTAAGTGTTATTCGTGTTTTCAATGAATGTTGTCCGTAATAGATTGCTAGCAAGCAATACATCATATTATGTTTGTGAAGCACGATAGAGTATAGAATTATACAGAAGATTTAATCAATTAAAGATAGTGTTGACTAGTCGCTCTTTTATGTTGAAATTAAATAGGTTTATACGAGCATACATTGCCCAAAAGAAATTAAAATGTTATTTTAAATCGAAAGTATATTATTGCTCGTAGTATACTCTTCCTGTTGATATTTGCTATTCTCCTTTGTACTATCAAAGAGAAACATCTTTCGTTTGTCATTCAGATACAATGTATTAGTTTAGGAAAGCCACATGGGATGCCCGAGAACGTGCTTCGCATGTTTTGTATGTCCGTTCCGAGACCCAGGAGAGCTTTCCCCGGAACCGTATTGTATCGGGCTGCACCTACTTATTTAAAGGCTTATGTACCTATGTGCCTCATACATTTCCCAAATTCCTATAGAGCAGCAATTCGAAGCCTAGCTTCTAAGTGAAATTAAACATTAACACGTTAGAAATGTTGTTGCCGGAGGTAAAGGAGCGAAGAGTGCATTGTAAATAGAATAACAAATATTATTATCCACCTACGGGAATTCCAGTTCGTTTGCGAAGCTGCATTGTATTCCTAATGGAGACGTTATGCTTACACGTTTATATTGTTTATTTGCGAATAGCACATTTGTTAAAGTAAGTTATAGGTATATAGCCATTTTGTGCAGCGGAATATGTGCTACCATTGTAGGTGATAAAATAATATTACTTCTTTACGTACTCGTATTGAGTTATAAGCCATTATTATAGAACATTACGTTACTTACTACCTCGTTTATTTTGATTATTTCGCCATCGAGGCTGCGGCGAGATTAGTTGATTGATATCACACAACATTCACTCTGAACTTAACTGAACGTGAATCATATGTAGGTGCATAAGATTAATAGTAAACACGGACTGTGGTCAATGTAAATACAGCTCGGAAACCTCTCTCGTATATCAACCAGACCACTTTAACACGAGTTGAATATATCTTTGCTGCTATAAAGCAAACATTCACATTCTCTAACTTATTTCAAGCATTTCAATTAGATTATGCTCCTGATCTAAAATTGGGAAAAAATAGATTTATTTTCATAAAAAAAAAATATTCCAGCGGTTAATCCATATTATAATATTGCTGATAACAATTTAGATTGCTTATCGTTTCACGGGCTTTGCACCAACAAGTGTAACATGCATCACTACGCTTCCGGAATACTATTTTGCTATCAGTGAATCCACTGAATGACACCACAACAAAAAGCTCAGTGAAAATTTTATCATATCAATAAACATACGCCAACTACAAAGAGTGATTTTCCATTTGCCATGTTTTACAAGTCGAATTACTTAGTACAACAAATTATGCAACATCATGGCTTAATAATTCGTCACGTGTATGTGGCCTGTCAGATTATTCCAAATTTTAACTTTATAAATTAATGATCCGTTAATAAAGTGACTATTAAACATAAGATTGTTCCTTTATTAAGTCTAACATCAAGTTCAGTTCCAATTATTATTATGGTTTCAAAATAATAATAATACATGTATTGATTAATTTAAAAGAAGTTTATTTAAATTAATTCAATGCGTTGTTTCGAAACCTTTACAGCAATCGTAATGGCGGCGAGAGTCTTTTAAGTAGTTTGCATATTTTTCACTTGTTTAATTTTATCAATAAGACATATCGCAGGTAGGCATGTAGATTATTGTAGATATACCTACTACGTATTAAAGCGGGAAGCATTAGTTAGAAAGCTTCGGTTAATAACTAGTGTAACTTTTACTCGCACTATTAATAAGTTTTATGTTAAACTTTGTAATTCAATGATGTGTTTTTTATTTTATTTTTTAACTTATTTTGGATAACTAATTTGTTGTTTTCCATCTATATGTAGCACGTAATTTATAAAACTACGAAGTGACTTCTTTATTATTTTGTATGCATAAATAGAAATATTACAAATAATAAGAACTCTAAATGTAGGAGAATAACATCCGTAGACCTTCACAGACGCCCGAGACACACTCATCAATATCAAATCACATCTATCATATTGAGTTCCAACACATGCTGCTGTCAATTAGGTGTCATGTGCCGAAACAAATAACGCCAATCTATCTACGGAATAGGATATCTGTATAGTTTTAAAATATGAACGTGTAATGAAATCTCCGTAATTCTACGCGCTAAGTTATCATTATTTTTTAATATCAAATGTTTATTATTAAAAGTAAAATGAAACGGAATCCAGTGACGAAGAGAATAAGGATAATTGAATTGTGCGTACATTTAAGAAAGTAATTAATTTTGTGGTGGATATCGTAAAAAACCTAATGGTTCTTTTTTCCTTGTAAAATGTATAAGCAATACGATTTATCCTTAAAATCTTTTTTCTATTACACTAAGCACACAACATTAGGCTATGTGTTCGCCGCTCAATTGAGACGTAACTCGCGACACCCCCATTTAATAAAATTGACGTAACGCTCTTAAGATGATGGCTTTCAAATAAATTTCACGCATGTTATTCGTAAGAGTAATACGACCAAGAATAAATATAAACATGCGTACACAAGTACTAAGAAATTTTAATACCCGATTTGTATTAGAGACGTAGCATAATATTATATAATTTATCCCTGTGTACATTTAAAGTTCCACAGTCATTTATCTAGGCGCAGACCTATATAATGTTTATTACGGTAGAAATTTTAACCAATATTGTATTCCAAAAATAGCTTTAACGGCATAGTGCCAAAAAGTTCCAAGTGTCAGTCTGATATGGAATCAATTATCATCATAATTGAATCTAAGAAAATATTTTGGATTTTTTAAACTGAATACTGATAGCTTATCATTATTATTATGATATTGCATCCATCCGGGTGATATTGAGTGTTGATAAGCGTACATGCACAAGTTGAAGTACAAGATAAATCCCAAAGTTTTAATATTGATTATAATCGTCTGCGGATAGATGAGCCTCAGATATTCTCCTTATTTCTAAGATAAATCATAATAAATTCATATACCTATACTTATATACAATATGTCTACTGCAGTCAAGGCCACATTATGTTTATGAACACTAAAGACCGGGAATTTTTTATTTATAAATTTGTTTTAACTAGTTTCTTTGTTTGTCAATGATTTATTGTAATAAATATTTTTAAATGAGTGACTTAAAGTTCATTAAAGTATAATGAAATTTAAAAACAAATTATGTTCAAAATTTTAAACATGAATATATTACAAAGAACATTACAAAAAAAATTAATTAAAATAGTCGTAACTTTAGTAATTGTCATTCCTTTGTTTCATTCGCTTCAAGAAACCCTCATTTAGTTCGTCTTAGTGGTTTGCTTACTTTGTAGAGTGAAAGCCCTTTCAAATTTCAATTTCCGAGGTACACGTTTACGATTAGTTAGCACTGATCCTGAGTAAATATACGAAGCTCTAGGCATTTTCTCACTGCTTCTAATAACCAATGATAAAATCGATTTATATTAATTGGATTATTAACAATATATTGGACAACATTTTTTATACTAAATATCCTAGCATTACAAACACTACTTTATATCTGAATTAATAATTTACTATACTTCAGTTATTCTTTACGTTCAATTACCTATTTCTTTTACACGTTAAATAAAACTAAGAGCAAGAGGACAAGAACTGTAGGACTAATATGAAAACACTAAAAAAGTCCTCTGAATTTTGGTTTAAAAAAAACCAAATTACAAAAGTATATTTTAAGAATCCAATAATATCTTCATTCAAGAATCATTAAATTATCATACATTCAAGCAAAATAACCTTGTTACTTAGATATTCTAGAATCGCTCGATCTGAAATCGTTAATAAATAGATTAACTTCGGGCAGTACCTTGCTAATTATACTGCTCGTTCGCCCTTATAACGCCTTCCAGGGTAAATTACAATATACATACTTCTTTATATTGTTTTAAACGATAATAAATGCTGAATTTTAAAACTAATTATAAAAACTCTCTTTTACTTCATAATGAAAGTAAAATATTTACATTCAGAGTATTATTTTGAAGACAATTGTTAACCCTGGGAAAAGATTCAGTAATTGGATTTTGGCTCGCGTAAAATGCGTCCGCATACGCGAATATTTTTCCTCCAAAATGCAAGTAAAATGTCAGAAAGCAAACTCGTGACGTCATTTGGCCGGATGTATTATACATTATTAATGTCATAATCACTATAATCCGGTGATATCAACGTCCAAATATTTTCGGTTCATGAGCAAAAATAATTTTAGTAAACGTGCCTACAAAAGAGTTTTATAAAATCTGTTACGAAGCATCTACTTGAAAAGTTTCTCTAGCAGTTCTAGAAATGTTCGCTTCTTGTAAGAATACTTCTACAAAGTTGAGTGATTGACATACATTTAGCTGCCCTTTCGTGAAAAATCATATACAGGTACATGGTTATATATTTCCCAAATTATTACTTTAAAAATTCTATCATAATTAAATTAATATATAAAGTTATTCAGTAGATCTTTAAATAACACTGTTGTCTCCTATCCATATTTCGCAATAGTGAGAAGCCCCCATGGTGATGATTCGAGACTCATTTTGCATAATATGAATTATGTTATTATATCTATATTTGTTCCATTAACACGACTGCAAGAAATTATGTATGTGGGTTAACTGTATGATTATACAGCGCTTCTTAAGGTTCCGAAGGGTAAAGGTAAAGGTAGGGTAGGGCGTTACGTTTATATTAGATATTTAGAGTTAAATTGTGTAGTGTAAACTATACAAACAGCTCAACATGACAAAATATTTACAAACATATTAGATAATATTAAATATATCAAAATTATCTTCTAATTATGCAATTATAATTTACATTATACTTATCTTTGACATGTGTATGCTTACAACTAACAAAAATAACCTTTTCTTGTGTTTTATAAGTAAAATACAAAGAGGCAGTATCGAAGGAATTGCAAAAGCGAGTAGTTAAAAGTTTTCAAGAAACTTTCTCGTTCATACAATTAGACTTTAGATTATTGATATTTGTAGATTGAATAAAGCAATACTGTTTATTTTTATTTGCATTTCAATAATCGTTAGATGAGTTTTGAGTGTCTTTTTTCAAGAATTGATAAGACACGAGTGTAAAAAATTAATCACGCAGAATATCTAATATACCTACTTAGCGGTATCTCGCATAGTTATCTATCGGCGGCGTAGGCAACACCCAGTTGTATTGTAAAATGTGGATAGTCACCATGTTTTGAGTTATTGTAACATACAGAAATGTGATTTGAAGTTTATAGTGTCGTGAATATTATCAAGATGACGTCAAAACCTGTTAAATATTACGACAGCACAGACACTGTCTATATTTATAGGTTATTCCAGAAAAAACAACAACAAATTGATGATATGTAAGTCAATTAATATTAATTATAAAAATTAAATAATTAATTCACCTTTAAATTCAGTTAATACAATTCGGTTTTTATGCACAGATCAGAAAGGTATTAAGTAAAATAGGTTTATTGTAAATTCTACCTTTTCACTATCGAAGTGGTTATCTAATTCGGGAGTATCCCAAAATCATTGATTTACGGATTAAAATTAAAACTTTATCGTAAGTAGTAAACTAAAAACTTATTTGCTAAGTTATATCGTACAGATATTGATTAACTCTTGCGAGAATATTAACCTATTTTCTTAGTCGTGCGTACAACAAAAGTAGCTTTATGCTCTTTTCTTGATTGGCTTGTTTATAGTATAATATTCTATGAATTTTCAACGACCTCGGTTCGCAGGTTAAAAGGTTACGAAAAGGTCATAACACAACATATTTGCTGTTAGTTTTTGCGTAACAAAAACAAAATATATTATACTTTAAAAAAATGTTTTACAGAACCTTCTTTAGAAATTACAGTGGGCTGTAAAATTCACCTTTTAGCAATAATTATATACCTATAATTTTTATATTATAGATACGTTTTGTATTTGGTAAACATAGCAACCTCCATAATATGCATGTAATGGCATTATAATGATTAAATATATTTCAGTAAATTAATATGGCTTATTTTATTTTGGTTAAACTAAAGTTCATTTTTTCTATTTTTCTTTATTATTATTCTGTTTTTGTTATGTATTGTAATAACAAAATTAGGACCTTAAAATTTTAAAAACAGGGAAATAACAATTATGTAAATTTAACCATAAATAATTGTTTATATTGTACTTCGTAGTTCACTTTAATAAAGCGTAAAAACTAAAAACAACAATTAAAGAGAAATTATTAGAATAAAACTAGTAAAGAAATATTTTTTATAATAATTTTCAAGTACACTTTGATATATTTTATGATCGTACGTACTTCGAAGATAATGGGAACGAGATCTAAATAAGATAATCCTTTTTATGACCTGTCAAGATTATAATGCACTTAGTAACAATATATTACTTACAACATAAATATTATCAGCACCAAATAAAACAAAGTTATTCTTTAGGAAAATACCATTGAAATTCAAATATTTATAAATATTAACAGTATGATTTTTATTGGGTAACTAAACTGTTTCATTTGAGATAACGCACTCATACTCGTTTTCTTTTTGGCATAAACATTCGTCATAATATGCTTGTAGTTGCCACGCGTATTATGAACTAGTTATGCCTTTAATTTTTTGTTTATTACATTATTATTTTTTACATTTTTATTGTTAGATTAAGTGCTGGATTTTAAATGGATTTGTCACTTTATTATATTAAAATTTTTCCTTTCAATATCATAGTAATAAAAACATTGATTTTTTTACTGAAGATTAAAATTGATTTAGATAGAGAAATCTTTTATTAAATCTGAACTTATCACGAACAACAAACGCGTTTATTGTTAGAAAAATAATAAATCTTGTTACCCACTTGATGTTGAAATCTTATCTTAGACATTTACTATTCTTAAGTATTTAGGTTACTTTGAGTATTTTTATAAGAAATCAATCAATTTTACTGATAATTATTATCCTGTACCAAAAGGATGCGTCCCTTATAGGTAACGTGTAAGCATACAAAATAATGAGGATACAAAAAAGTGTATGTAAATACTTTAAGTAGAAAGTGCCTTCGAAACCATGCATCAAAACCAATTGCTGTCAAAAGTACCATGTGGCTTAGTACGGCAGATAGCTCAACGCTTTTGGGAATTTGCTCACGATTTCACAACTACGTTCATCCGATCTCTGGGAAAGTTCTTATGCAAAATCTCTACTTATTGTAAACTGGAATACAATACAATAAGTAGAATGGAACTTGCTACTCTGAGAAAATATTACGTTCTAGTTTCGACACTAGTATTTCTCTTTAACTCCATTTAATGTCATTTAACACGCTTATTGAATTATTAGGTTATTTAAAAAATAAAGGAAACTGAACTCTTTATTTAGATTTGAAATGCTAACAATTTATTAAAATAAAAACTATCACTTGTCCATTAAAAACATATTATCTTCTTTAGTATCTTTAAGATAATGAAAATTAAAATGTAGATGTAGTATGTAGGTACATATACGAATGTATTTGTGACATATAAAAGACACTTCCTTTATGATAGATATCAAGTTTCCGATCAATTGAGATGAGGTAGCATAATTTTCCTCGGCCCCTGTGACACCGAGCATATTTTGTACCTTATGTCGCCATAACTCTTTTCTTACATATAAGACACCTTCATAAATTTCAAATAAGAATTTATGAAGCTATAAATATTTTAAATCCCATAAGATAGGTCAACTTTTCCACGAAACAAATCAAGAAAGAAGTGCGTACAATCTTTTTAAAATAATGACATAATTTTTATAATTTCAGGTTTAAAATTTTATATAGGTCTACTTACTAATGTTTTGCTTT
Source organism: Tineola bisselliella (assembly GCA_028551675.1). Classification (NCBI taxonomy): domain Eukaryota; kingdom Metazoa; phylum Arthropoda; class Insecta; order Lepidoptera; family Tineidae; genus Tineola; species Tineola bisselliella. The sequence continues at coordinate 74,742 of JAPWLS010000060.1, forward strand.
ATTCATATAATTTTGTTGACTGTACTCACTTTAAATAATAATAACTTCTTTTTAATACAAAATTATAAAATTGTATGTTCTTTTTGAGTGTAAATAATACATCATAAAAATTTATATTTCTAATCTAAAAAATATTAACTCTTCATTACGATATTCAAATTCAACAGTTTCAAGTTGTATAATATAGTATATGTATATACCTACATGTTAAAACGGTAGGAACCATAACTTCCTTCTTAATTTGAATTCATTATTCTGGAATTTGACCGTATCTGGAGACCACAATTCTTATAGCAGACTCGCCATAAAATTTAGGTCAGCAGCTGACCGGTCTATATTGGCCACTCGATCACTCTTGAATCCCAATGGTCCTAACCAGAACCCAGAGATTTTCACTAAAACATTTTCACTACAATAAAGCATTTAAAATACATTTTACATTAAAAAAAAGTTCGAAAAAAAACACCGTGATCGTGGTTGTTATTCTACGAGAATTGGTCCAACATTATTTAACAAAAAAAAAATATTCGAATTAATTTATTTTTAAATATCTAATATGTCCCTTTAGGTTTACGCACTTTCTATGAGGGCATCGCCCGTTGCCTATTAACTTACATTATAATTACATTGCTATAATGTAGCTTAAACGTTTCTAAGAATAAACTATAGAAATAGTAAGAGGTAAAACAACTGCGTCAGAGAATTGTTAGTTATACTTCGTAACACCTCTCCGATGAACATTTCTTGGCTTCGGTGTGTAAACATCATAACCGAATTAATCAATTACATTAACTAAATTCACGTGTTTAGGTTATGTTTCTTCATCGAGTGTGAAGTACCTATCATACGGATAAATCAAGTACATTGTGTGTTTAAATTAGAAACATTCATGATTTATATGGCGCATTATCGATTGCATAATTAGAAAACAGGAAAAGTTTCACGTCACATGTATGCATGCTAGTAATGACAATAATTTTTACCGCATTATGTGACGCTATTAGTGGATCCGCAAGGTACAAATTGTAGCAGGAAATGTTGACACGACAACACGTTTCTTTGTTTGAGCCATGCTTACCTACAGGTATAATTCTAAACTGTGAACGCTTTAATTTTTTATAAAATTTGCAATTTCGAAGAAGTAATTGAAGCACGAAAAGTAGCTATTAAGCTATTAAACATGCAAGGAATAACCTGGATTTTCATTCGAGTCAGGATTCATGTGCAAGTACGATGACCTGATATTAGAGGTACAACAATAAAGGTATGCGCGGGGCGGGCGGCGGTCGCAGGAGCTGTGAGGGCGGGCGGCAGTCGGCGCGGCCCGCCAGCGCGCCCGGTCGCGCCGCTCGCGGACTTTGAGTACCCGGCGAGATCCTACGCGGTTCCCACTGCATATACGAATATATTGGTAATTATTATGCATATCGATTACGAGAGCTTATTTGAATATAAGAATATTGAAAAACTTTACATAATTATATTTAGTTCGTTAATATTACTATAAATTAAATAGGACAAAGTTAATTTTCATTGTTTACTTATGAATTTTTGTAATTAATAACTGAATATAGGAAACTTATAAATTATTATATATATTATTAATTATATACAAAATGGATTAGAAAAAGTGTAACATAATGGAAGTTTGCTCAGAATATGTACCTATATATAAAGTTTTCGTATCATTTACATAGTTTATAGTTTGAATATTGTTATATTATTATAACGTAGTATATTATGATGTATCACAACAACAATACAGCCAGGTGTGATTGTTGTGATATGTGTTGCGGGCGCGGCCGGCGGGAGGAGGCACGCACGTGTTCCGTCTGCACGGGATTTGACAGCCCCCGCGTACATACTCCCAGCGACGCACTCAAACATCACAGAACAATCACTAACTGAATGTAAATATTTATCTCAGTTGGCAGCTAACAGGATCCGACTTTGAGTATTGAATACTTCCTCGTACACAAATTGATTTTATGATGATTGCGAAGTGGTATTGTTTGATGTAATTATAAATATGTGTAATACAAATACATAGATAATGCTAGTAAAAAGATTTAACATTACACTTAAAGTTGGTCAATATGAGTGGGTACTTTAACGATCTCGTGCCGGGCGAGGCAACAACAGATTTTTTCTATTAGATTGATTAAAAAGTTAACAGAGTAGCGTTAATTTTGTACTTATTTAGAATATAAACACTGAAAGCTTTTTCTTCATTAAATATGCCAGTCAGAAAATTAAAACCAGAGTTCAAAAGGGAAACGGTACCAGTTGTGATGAATTTTCATCATATTTTTCGTATCAATAAATAAAAAATACATCAAAAGAAATTTGTTCACCTTCATTCCGCTGACCACGCCACGCGCCGGTTGAAGTACGCCTATTGCCTCCTCGATGACTAATTTATAATTATTGACATTGAATACCGAGTTACTCATACATGTGAATAGATAGATATGAATAGTTTCAGATGTAAATTCCATAAATCTATCGATACCATTGTTGAACAACTATGAAAGGATTCTGAAAATAAATTTCCCAAATCATTCGGAACACGTTATCATTATTTGCGTTGAGTTTGTGATAAGGGTAGACAACCGTGAAAGGGTACAAAAGTTACACTGAACAAAGATATAACGTTTTATTTCAATTTAACCGCGAAACTCGAGAGATGTTTTAATATAATTTTGCTCACTATTCATTCGCGTAAACGAAGAGCGCTTGTTTTAGGGTCGTGTGGTCGGATCACAGACCCACTGTTCTATAATGGCGTGCCGTGCCTTTCCAAGGAATGCGGTCAATTTAACTCTGCGGTGAACGTGGTGAATAAATTTAATCTAGATTCGTAGGCATTACCGCATTAGAAACTTATGTACGATCCTCTTTTAACGCCATTCAAACAGATAACCTTAGGTTTTAATAAATATGCGTCCAGTATTAATTCAGTATGAAATTAAAGTTTTGATTTTAAATGTTACATAGAGTTGAGGATATTTATTAAAACTTTTCTTATACTTTCTCATTGTTGTTAAAACAGAGTCAACTAATCTAGTTTCAAAATAAATCAAATTTCCTATTAGGTATAGAAACGCTCACGTAATATCTGATACCTTATCAACTCTTATGCATATCTTCGTAGTAACAATTTTTTATGTAGGGTTACAACGTAAAACGTGTAATATTTTATAAATATTCAACTCTAAATACGTAACGTAAATAATAAATTATAATTTAACGTCTTGCCTATTTTCCTTCCGTTTTCAAACAAAAAATTTCGATTTAGATACCGGATATTTAATAAGAATTTAAGGTTTGTTCGGGACCGACTAAAAGGAAAAATTAAGGGTCGCCCGAATTTGATAATATTGTCACGGTGCCGTAGCCCAGCGACAAAGGGAAGTGCCATCGTCATGGTTACTTCAGCTCGTCTGTGCAACGAAGCGAAGACACACAGGGAATAATGGCTCCTCCATTTCTATTTTGCACGTTTAAATGTCCTATTTAACATTAGTAAGTTGTTTTTCATATAATTAAATTACAAACGAGAAGATATAATTAGTCACGAAATACAATTAAATTCGCATTCATGACGTATCTTACTTACTTATGTACACGCGGTCAAATTAACATTAAAATAATATGGATACCCAACATACATTATAAATTATTCTTTATTTGTTGTTTTAACGCACAACACTGAATTATGAGTTTTATAATAAATGTTCATAATAAATAAACTGAATTTTGTAAACGCGATGTGTGTACAGCGTCAAACGCTTTTCTATTTTATTGTAACTAACAAATGTCGGAAGATATTATTGAATCAATTAATTATTTTGATTTATAATCAACAACACGCCACTTCCTTATATTTTCTAAAGGGTTAGGTAGGTAGTTTAGATATTAATTAGCTTTTACATTTAGGCAATAATTTACGGTTTTTCATAATCGTGTATTTTAAATTGTCATCACCTTGTAATAATTTTAGTAGGAATTATTAAGGGACTCAATTTGTGCGAGACATAGAGCTGCTCTCTAAAGCTGTTGATTTAGTAAAAGGTCGAGCTGTCAGAAACTATTTAGCGATAACACTAAAATCATTAAATATAACTTAAACAATAAACACATATGTTATAGTTTGCAACTCCCATGTGCAAGAATGGAATTATTGCTATTTTTAATAATTAAACTATAATTATATACAAAATGGATTAGAAAAAGTGTAACATAATGGAAGTTTGCTCAGAATATGTACCTATATATAAAGTTTTCGTATCATTTACATAGTTAGCTGGTAGATAATGCCGACGGCATTAAGCTCGCCTTTGTAAAAAAAAAATATTACAATTTTTTTGCAATAAAGAATTTATTTATTTATTTATAATCTGATTAAATAATAATTCATGTTTTCTCATAATTTTACTGTATGAGGTCAAAAAGCATACGTGGAAAGTGGGTTTTATAGGATTAAATTTATCTTTACTAAAATTCAACTGCAGATATTAAAATATTTAAATGAGGCAACTATGACGTCATTAAAAATACGAGCAAAACTGACCGAATTGCTAGATAGGAAAATTGCAAACACGCTATACGGACATTGTAGAACGATCACGTAATTTCATCGCAAATTCCACAATATTATTAGACCTATTTTATTTTATTCGCGTTCATTTTAAATAAATAAAAAATATAATATTTAATATAAATAAGCAATTAACATCATTTAATTGAATAAAATGTTAAAATATCTAAATTCTGTTGTAATTTCAATCGTAAGTCAAAATCTTGGTGACCAATAACGAGATGCTCCGTAGAGACTCGACCCTCTAAAGCACCCACCGTGAAATTTCATTCAACGTGAAATGACGGCAAGGCCTTCATTCTCTTGGAAATTACGCCTTCAAAGCGACACTAACACATAATAAGCTATTAATTGTAGACATGCCCTACATTATTATTCTAATTTTACTACTTTGGAAACTAGTTTTACTTATTATTGAGTTAAATATACCTACAATATGATACTATTGGGCCCTGGTTTACGTTCTCATGGTACATTTGCTTTCAAGCAGAGTCTGTTTGACATGCCTTTTCCTGGTATCCTATTACGTATTTAATAACTAGATAAATATGAGAATTCTAGCGTATTTAAGATATTAAACATTTCTACTTACTTTTTTAAATCAATTTATTTTCTATACATATTCTCAATAAAACTTTAATATATATGTCCCAAGTTAATAAATATAAGTTAAATGCGAGAAGCAACATTAGCGTAGCAAAGTATTGCGATTGGCAATTACATTAAAAGTTATGACGTCAGAAGCGAAATATTTCTATTTGTATGTACATAAGTAATAGCAGCTGCCTAATTTAATAGCACGAGTGGTGGAGGCACTACAGAATTTAGGCGAGCGCTCTGAGGCAGGTGTCTTTATCACGCAAGCTAGTAAGCGCCGCTGTTTCGCGTTATTTAGGAAAAAATATGATTCAAATTTAAAATATCTTTAGCATAAACTAACATTTAAATAAGTATAGAGAATTGATTTTCGAAACATCGGATCAAGTTAATAAGAACTCGATATAAGTCGCATAACCTCAGATATCACTACAGGTCCTTATTTGTCATTCAAACGCCGGTAGCAGGAAATTAGAATGTGATGGATGAGATTGCTCGAACATAGGGAAATTGCAGATAAAAATGTTATAACTATATATACTATTATATTATTAGTGAATATATGTTATTATTTTCTATTCGCTTTGAAAATCGATTTGTAACGAAATCTCTAAATATATTTAATTTGATTTGTTTCCCTTAATTAAGTGTACTAAACAATGAATACATTTGCATTCATTACTGAAGTTCAGCGCATCGCAATTTTCCGCACTTACCAATTATTTCGCTGGTGGCATGGTGAAGTTTTAATTCAATAATCGCCCTTTACAACGCGATGAGTGATGCTATTATAATTCCTAAACAATCGTTATTAAGAATAAACAATTTAATTAGCACATTTTCTATTTAATTATCCATCTATTATAGGTTATCAAAGAAGCGTTGTCAAATTTATCTGTCTAATGAATCTAATCAACAAGCGTATAAAGCTTTAAATCTGTCTTTTTAATTAAATACTAAAATGTTTTAGAACGTGCCAATGTTTGTATATTTTTCTCCCAACCACGCCTTAACAGTACCACACCGCATATACAAGTCGGATGTTCTTGAAAATAATTAATAAGTAAAAATATAATTAAAAAATATTCAGTAATATTATTGTTTAACATTTGGACTAATTATACACTTTCGTCACTGATGGGCATGAGACTTTGCATCCATAGTATTTGATAATACACCCTTAATGATGAGGAAACGAATATGCAGTTAAAAAAGGAATTTGCACTTTAATTAATCTTGAATCCCTAATAGTATCGAGGTGTAAAGAAATTGAAGAGAGAATACTAAAAACTAAATTAATTTTATATTTTCGCGGGTCGATTGCCCGTAGTTTATAAATATAACAAATTGTTAGTTTACATTGTACTACATATTCCGCTACTTATATTTTACTGACGTGTTAGAATTAACTGCGGCTTTGTTTAACTTCTCGAACTATTAAAGCTAATCCGAACTGTAGACAGCTTATGAATTTAATATAAACCTGTCATCTACAATGAAGATACAGTTTAAACAGTTTACTTCCAAATGTTTGGCTATAACATTCGCGGCACGGGTGAGGGAATTGATATCCTTTTATACAAACGATTTGTATCTGCTAAATATCATCGCGTTTCTGTTTCAAATAAAATGCTTTCACAGAAATATGAGAGTTTCAAGACGGAGGTATACATTTTTTTATACTGTTTTACTATTCGTATTTCATTGTTATTATAATTTAAATGGTACAATTTTTTTATAATCGACACAATCGATAAAAACAAGTGAAGTGATTTGAAAGCAATTTGGTATAAATATTACCATGGTGCCCCCTTTGTGATAAGCACCACAAGAGAGAGATAGAAGTCTTAAAAAATTTCAATTCGTACAATTGTGTTCTATTTATGACATAAACACAAAGAAGCATAAATGAAGCCAGTTTCCGATGCATTAATCATAAAGGCACGTCATTCAGTCTGCATGCGTCGGAAACATGCTCAATGTAGACATTGCAGTGCATTAATGCAAATACCAAGGAGTCGTAGAGATAACATATTCACATATTTAGATATATCATAGATTTTCACAATAATACTTAGTTAAAAATAAATATAAACTTATACAAGTTTTCGAACTAAAAATACGATGGTTATTGAACAAAAGTAAATGTTCATTACATTACAACACGACAGTTGTGTTTGATATGTCTTAATTTTGTTGTATAACTTGCATTTTCACCTACAAATAACAAACTCTTACGAAACTTCGGAGTTGTTTGAATGAGTTGAAAGTTTCAGTTTCCGAAGAAAGAGGATCCTGAATAAAGAATATTTTGTTTGTGTAACATTCAGCAACCCCACGAAAACATTTCGTGAAGTTCATAACGTAGCTTTGAAAAGAAAAATCTATTTGAAATAATCAACGTTATTGTATTGTAACATCAATCAATGTCAGACTGACTTTTAATAATAATAATCAACTTGTAGATCGTGCCAGACCTTTACAATGCCTCGTTAAATAGAGCTTTACGAGTAATACTTACAATGAACATTAAATCTAAATATGTGGGACGCATAGAGTGGTCATTAGCACGGCAACCGTTTCAAGTATCCCAATTAAAGCTTATGTAGAGAGGAGTCGTACACTGTTAGAGATTCCATAGAGACCATTTGAGGCGAAAGGTTGGTCATAACAATATCGACAGTCCCATTGGAATAGGTCGAAGTACTTAACTCAGGGTTTAATTACACATTAGCAATTAAAATGCACGTTTCATTTGAACCCTTTTTTGTAGGCGTGTAGCATTTCTAGTAGCACCAAAAAATTATTCAATGTGCAACATACTAATATTCCTGCTTAATGTGAGCACTAACATATCCCAAAGTAGAATTTATTATTGCTAATTTGACAGGCGTTTCATCTGATGAACGATGGTCACTGTCCCCATGGACAAGATCGCTAAACAACGGAATTTGTAATTGGGCCTAAACACAGTGGTTTTAAACACTGTAATACTAATTGGTCGAAATATTATAACATGTCAACATCGTAACTGAAAATGAGATTTTCTTTATTCCACCAACGTTTTATATAATAACGAGTATATTAAAATCAACAATAACTTTATTTGACATTTATATTGTTACGCTTAAGTTTGTATACGAGTTAAATTTATAAGATATGGATTGTAATGTGTAGTAGATATTGATTGTTTAATATTCTGCAGTGACGGCGAGCGTGGCGGCGGCCGGCTGGTGACGCCGCGGATGTCGCTGTTGGGCAAGCCGCTGAGCTACCGCGCCACGCGCCGCGACGCGCGCTACCGCCGCCTGCAAGCGAAGGTCTACAATTTCCTCGAAAGACCGAGGGGTGTTAAAGCAATTCTCTATCATATGATCGTGTAAGTAATAACAATCCTTATTTTACTTTTTATTTTAATGTACTATTAGATACTAAAAAGAAAGTTAGATTGGTTTATTATTTATACAAACTTCAGCCTCGCTGAAACTAATTTATATAATTTTTAATTCTTTTGAAGAAATGTTAAAGAGGCATACATTTAATTCCTTTGCGATCCCTCCTTTTGTATTCGTAAATATTCTAAATGTTATCTTTATAACTGATACAAACATTAGGTATTCATGATTCTGCCCTTTTAAGTTACTTCGAGTCAAAGGAAAGCGAGATCGGAATTTATGTAGAAAAGTTATACATTCCGAATTATGAAAATGTACCTGCTTACTTATGTGCAAGGAGGTAGGTATATCTTAGCACATTTTACATGTCCGCCAAGTTCGTGAGACGCATGAATTGTTTCCATTTATAAATTGAATTTACTTTCGCACACGTAACGCGTACATAGGTATTCCCGCAAAAAAATATCACACGTCACCAATATTTTCACGAGTATAGTACAATCGCTTTCATTTTGCGGAATACCTACACAATATTCACCTTGCCACAAAAAATACACAATACATTCGTACAATTTCGTGTTCCATTTATTCCCACCGACCAACAAAAATAACAAGAACAAATCCAATACACTACTACTGAAATAATACTAAGGCTCAAATAACATATTTATTATTTACATGTTCATGTGTTAACAATAATATGATACAAAATAATATTTCAATAATATAATTATAAAATATTTACTTTTAGAAATTTTGTAAGTTTGTAAAACTAAGCATTACTAACACACAAGTGGAGAATTCAATAAAATACAATGTTAAAGTAGGTAAGTAAAGGCTACAAAGAAATTAACGATTCTTTTTACTGCTTTGAACTATTTTACAAAGGTAAAATTCAATTACCATCGCTTTTGTTCAAATACGTGAAAGGAACTGCATTATGACAGACAATATTAAAAATCTTAAAATGCCACTTTTAGGGCGTACATTTTACTGCTTCATATCTTTAATATAATTTTTCTATAATCTAATATACTATATGATAAACTATAGTGTAAGGAAGATGGGATTAAAATAACCAAAACCAAATGCTAGTAAATCTTTTAAAAGTCTTATTAATCAACGCGACTTATTTGGTATTCAATTATTGTTTTCCTTTTTATAAAACGTTAGATTATCACTATAGATTTAATCTCAAATAATAAATTTATATCAAAAAGCAATGAAGATTTTTTAATTAAATTTAAATATTTTCATATGTAAACAAGTTTCTTTCATGCGTCCTTAATATTTACGTTTCACTATGGATGTGATTGTAAAAGGAACGGGGATTTACTCGTAAATGTGTAGCAGTTCATTCACGCCAAAAGTCAGGTCAGTATTAGGTCCCTTACTGCAATATTTAACGAATAAAAGATAAAGCCCGATGCGAAATCCTTTATTAATACGTAATGTGCTTTGTTTATTTAAGTCTTATTTCTTATTTAACACTATCAGATGTGTGCGCCTGTTTTGGGTCTTTAGAGAGCCTAGCAGAAATCTATGTATGTAATAGAACTTGTGTTCAAAAAAGTTTTACTATGTAATTAGGTTTTACCACTCTTGTAAGAAATATTAAACAGAACGGTTATGGTAGCACACTTTTTCGTCTGATTTCAAATTGACCTGGTTTTACGTGGCCCGGGAGACTTGACCGCCCCTGCCTTGAACTTCCGCTATTTTCCACACCCATATTCCGGTGCGGTGGGGAAATAAGGTACTAAAATTTCCATAAAAATATTAGAAAAAGGCTCTGATAAGAATGATATTGGCGTCTAAAAATAAAATTCTATCCACACAATATGCTAACCCGCAAACTAAAGTGATAAAACAAATTCAATATTATACTGAAATTTCATTGCAAACATTTTACGATAAGTACATATTGGCATCGCGTAACCGTTGTTTTTGTTTTCTTTGTTACACAGCACGTTTTTCAAATTTGTAATCATGCATTTCTCGTACCAGTCGTTTCATTACTTCCCTTTTAATCTAAATTCTCTAATGAAAATGTATTAATCACGACACGAAAGTAGAACCAAAGTGAGTTTATAATGACGGCACAAAGTGTGTACCATTAAATAAACATTTGCGCCGAACGTAGGTAATTAAATGGTTCCTCATCTGTTTGTTAGTCGACTGATGTCACGCTAACTGATAGGAATTTTCTTAATGATAGAATTTCAACCAAATTACTTCTATCTTAAACTTCTCATATTCGTATATTATATTACATTCAGTTTAAAAGTCAATTTTATTCCAATTTACGCAGGGCAGTATTTAATATTCATTTTATTCGATTTGTGCAAGAAAATGTACATCGTATCACTAACATGTCATTTTATTATGAAGCACACGTATCTAAACTTAAGATTGGCAATTTAGGCAATTTCTCTCGAAAGCGTCTTTACACTACATAATGCATCTTGAGACAACTTTGAGATAGGAAACTCATGAATACTAAAATATTCTTAAATATGTTCATATCGCATATTTACATACATAAACATGTTATCACATCAATCTGAATATGTGACAAAATAAAGCTGTGAATAATCCTTTATACTTTATAATGATGTGAACAGGAATAGGTCACACGTAATTCCTTCTAATAAGAACATAATACTGATTAAAGGAATATGGTGCCTTTGTTCTCGTGTAGTAATAAAGCTGAGAGATTAATGGTGTTCCGAGTTGTTTATGTAGTACCTACTTGTTGATGTGGTTTACAATATATATTTATCATAATTTAACTTGCATTTGATTTAATGGCGCGCCATTTTAACTTAAAACAAAAAGGATGTTAAAATTTTAAATTAATTCGAAAGATTAAACGAATATTTAACTGTAAACTTCAAGTTATTTTTCTTAATTTGTTTTTTTAAGTTATATAAATGAGACCACCTTAGATTAGGAGAGTTTGTATTCGGGAGCAATGAAACAGTCGCGTGCATGCTAAATATCAACTCAGTTTTTATTACCTTTTCACCACCATCTTCATAAACAACAGAAAGGTTTTACCAATGAAAAGCGCAACTATTACGAAATGCTAAAAGTCGTTTATCATATGAAGCAAATAAATTTTAAAATTGTCATTAAAGTCTCTGATTTAATTTAAACTATTATTCTTAAATTCTATTCAAAATATATTTAATATTTAATCACGAACGATATTATCGACTAAGTCAATATACCTCCACTAAATTGATTTAACGAGTCATACGGGGTGTGTCGACAAATAATTGCTCATTCGTAAACACTAACTTACAAGCCTAAAAGATTTACGTAAATGATTAGGAGATTCAATTTTAATATATGTACCTATATAATTAAGATATAATTAAAGCAATAACAAAATTACTTCAAGAGTTATACTTTTATATTTTTAAATATTGTATTACATATATAATAAACTTTTAATTTATGACATTGAAACTACTTGTCATTGAACTTCTAAACATAAACAAATGCTATCCATCTAAATAAAATTAATATAGCACCCCACAATTGTCGATTTTGTGTCATTTTTTTTTAGAAATTTTGACGAGTATTTTAATAAGATATGTTACCGGTTTTGAATTATTCTATACTTTTAATTAGTTAAAAACTTCATTGCAAGTATTAGAATATTTATAAATTATAATTTTATGAATGTACAAACCTTAAGACTATGCTTTGTTGAAATACTATTATATGAAATGTAGAAAACTTTGCTCCATAGGGAATGAGAATTGAGGAACATGACAACAAGAAAAAGATTAAATACAAGAAATAGATGGGGAATGAATTCATATAATAATAATAAAGTGAATAAAATAATAAATTATTATTTATGTGTATTTGAGTTTCATTCATGCCTGAACAGTTATGTATAATTGCAATGAATGCAAATCCTATTCTAGTTTTAGAACAGAGTTCAGCTGCCAATACTAGGTCATTGCGAAATTATTGTTGAATTGGCGTAATAAACTAGGTAATGATATTAAAAATAAATAATATAATTTAGTGTATTATTTATAATTTTTAAATCCCATTTATATAGAATTTTATTCCTAAATATAAAATATCACACTAATGCTGTCTTTTTTTTTTCAGATTTCTAATGGTGTTTATGTGTTTGTCCCTATCGGTGTTTTCAACAATCGACGAATACGAAGTGAAAGCTGGTATTGTACTCTTTTACATGGAGACAGTTGTCGTCATTTGGTTCGCAATAGAGTTTTTTTTAAGGCAAGTTTCGGACATTCCTAAAAAAATTACTCGAGCACAATTTATTTATTTATATTATTATCTTTAAATTTTGATCCTAGCAGATGTTACTTTCGATTTCAACTTTTGTTTAGGTAATTCTTTCTATAATATTCGTGTTTGATGAACAAAGGTTACTCAACTTTTATTAACAAAGTTCACAAAGTCGTTTGAAACCTTTTACCAAGATAACAAGTTCATGTAAGTTGTGTTGTGTATCCCTCGGCCAATACTATATACTGTCACAACATTAGCGTACGGTAACCAGGGACATAAAGTAGAGCCGCTTCATCTACCTCTTTTATTATTTATTATTTTAATAAAAACACGTATCAAATCTCAGCTCTCTAAAGATATATAAAGATTTTTGTTCTGAAATATTACGTATTCATGTAAATTTAAAATGTGTTTCTACATGTTTGGATATACCTACAGTATACACCCCTGCTTAATGTCAACCACGCAATTCATATTAAATCTGGCGGCTTTCCCAAAACTAAATTATGTCGTAACTTGAAGTTTAACTATGAATGTACGTACTAGAGGGTTATATTATCCTTGATGTCTAACACATACAAAGTTTCCAAGAACAATTTGATCGTTAATTTGTTGCCAACCTGCTGACTAATAAAGCTTACTTTATAAACTTTAATATTGTTATAGTCTTAAGCGCTTCAGAGACGATCCACGGCGATTGTCAATCGTTACGAGATTGACAATCATTAATGTAGACGTTTGATCATTTACAAAGCTGTCATCCTGCATATAATCAACTCAATTGGCTTTGGCTTCACTAATGACCGCGTTAAATCCTATTTTAATTCGCCAATTAAATTGATTTGACAATTAGAGGTGACGTAAGCAATAGATTGATGGACGTGTGTTTTCAGGTTGTGGTCATCAGGATGTCGGTCACGATATCAAGGCTCAATGGGCCGTCTCAAGTTCTTGAGGCGACCCTTCTGTATAATAGGTAAGAGTAATTTTATTTCACACTCTGAACATAAAAAAATATATAAACGAAGAAAATGAAAACCTCAATTATTTCCATTTTTCATTATAGTAGAAGAGAAACATTAAGTAATTTTGAAACAGCTTTTCTAAGTAAGCTTTTTGTAAGCATTTTCCCGGAAGATTATTGTGTTACTGTAATGTGCAGAAATATGCCATTACGAACATTTTTACTGCAAAGTCTACAACATTTGAACTGTATAATATTTTACGTTAATTAAATAAATATTTATGCATTCACTTTAAATTTCTAATTTAATTTCCGTTCAGCTTTCAAGTTATGTAAATTTTAAGTGTATATGTGGAGGGTGAAACTCGCCTGACAGAAGTAAATATTTCACACGCTCCGTCGCTGCCATTGCTGCCTTTGCAGCCATTGCTGCCGGCACTGTGCATTATGTATAACATCGCAAACAAGGCTCGTCACTCGTACGGTCACTCGCTGCCACATGTTATCATTTACTTTAGCCCTTCTTTTCATTACAATTAACACGCAAAAGCTATTTGTGGAAACTTCTGTATATATACGTGTTTATGTACGACAGCATTACCGCTGACAGGGAAAACAAATAAAACAATTCAATCAAATGAGCAATAAAGTTGCCAATACCTTGGAATACTGATACCATGACAAATTATTTATTGTACATATATGCCAAAATATTAGATGAATACTTTTATCAGTTCACGAAATCAGTTCTATTTCAACAGCTAATAACATATTTTTTATTACGAAAATGACTTATAAAATAATAGGTTGGTATTTTTCAGACGAAATATAAGACTTAGTTAGAAATTTTTATTTTGTTCCCATAATAGACTGCCAGGATTAACAACTTTTAATTAGAAATTGCAATTTTAACTATTATAATTTTAAAAAGTTTATATGTTCTCTATAGCTGTGACTATATTGACTGCAACTTTTTCGAAATATCAAAATAAACGCAATAAGCAGCATGCATTTTAACTAGTTAGCAGTTATTTTAATTAGTTAAATCATGTTATGCAATTTTATTAAACATACTTAAAATAAATGATTTAAAAAATTGCATATTTTCAAAGCACTTACGTAGGTGCAATATATTAAATATAACATTTTAGCTATTTACAAATATTTGTGGAATAATATTATATAATTATATATTTATAATTTAGATGTAACAACAATTGTGGCGTCATTAATCGTATTGGGCATGGGCTCATCGGGGCAAGTGTTCGCCGCGTCTGCTCTGCGTGGTCTCCGCTTCTTCCAGATCCTGCGTATGGTGCGCATGGACCGACGCGGCGGCACTTGGAAACTCCTCGGCTCGGTCGTGTACGCACACAGACAAGTAAGTATTTAAGATTCAATTATTCCGCCCCAAATATTGTTAAATGTATTTTATCTTAACATGAAATTACGAAATATAGCTCTAGTTTATATATTGAGGACGTATGGATAATCTGCAAACTTATTCTCGTACTAAAATTAATGTTATCATGTGTGTAAAAATGTATTTAGGTGGGCGTAGTACATGTTAATCTTTTAGTAAGCACGGATAAACAGTCTCTCTAACCAGCCCAAGTCATAAACACGATATCATTTTTTAATTTTTAGTGTTATATAGTGATAAGAGTGATTTACCCACCACTTATGTACGAGCATATGATATCATACGAACATTTTGTCAGGTTTAAATTGTTGTATTATCTTATCGAGTGCGTTTATATTATTTGTGTCAGTCGCTCTAAGAACCAGATGGTTACGTTACATGTATTTTACGTTAATATCCCAGTTATAATGTTATGATTTAAATTAGCAATGTACGTGTTTTGTGTGATCTCATCATAATTTTAGTGTAATATACGAAATATGCCGATCATATTTAAGGTACGTATTAGGATTCGTTTATGAGCTTTCAACCATTTCAATGTGAACCCATCAAATTTCCCCCTTCGAGTACTTTCATTCTCGAGTTCATTCAGAAGTGATGAACATAAAAAAACCTCATATTTATACTTTTAATATCAAAATAACAATTGAAGCTGGTTAAATTAAATTTTTACGATCGCAAAGACGTGGACTCTCTCGGTTTCATTCGGCGCGAAATCCCGCAATAAAAGCAAAAGCGCATTTCCACTGACGCTAATCCCGGCCTTGAGTGAGACCCCGAGATCTAACACGAAGGAGACTCGCGACGAAGGATTATATCAAATAATGGGTAAATATCATTCACCACGTAAAGCTATATATTGTCTCTTTGAATAAACACGATTTGTGTTTTTCTTTTTTAAAATATGTTAACATAATTTAGACTTAACTATACATTATACAGAATTACTTCCTACATTTTATGTTTTATGTTATATCCGCACCGTGTTGGCAGTAAACATACTGTGCTGAGTCGTAAATGGTGCATATAGCCGCGTAACTTCAGTGTTAATAGCGCAATTCTCAGTTATTCTTTTATCATCGTCACGCTATATCTCAAACTCCGTATAATATGGCATCGTACCAAAAAAATTGTTTCACTAAAAGTTTTTATTGCCTAAACTTTCTTTAAAAATTAAAATGAGTAACATTCGCCAACTAAATATTTTTGAGCTCCGATGTTACAATTTAATAAGCTTTGTGCCTAATAATGATCGATAACAACGCCAAATTACCTTGATATTAACTTAATGAACTTAATCAAATTATCCTGCCAAAAAGACAATGTGATTTATTAAAAGAGAACCATTTGTCGTGTCGGAAAATAAGCTCAATTTCTTTTCTCTTTCGCTTCACGATCATCATTTGAGTCCAGCTTAAGCCCTATTACGAAAGCAATCTCGTTTCCATAAGTTACATTGAAAGAAGAAATGTGATTGAAACTCTCCAAATCAAAATGCGCAATCGTTCGTTGCCAGTTCTATAAACTTGTAAAGTCATCACTTAGGGCATAGATAGTAAGCGGACTAGACGTGCCGTCGTAAAATACCATTTCATTAATTGAATACTTCTGCTTTACGAGTACCATGATTGGTTCAACTACTATGTATTTTCTATTTTATAACCTATCATTTAAATGTACATACATTATTAAAATTAACAGAACATATATGTTTGTTTCTGAAGATACATGTTTATTAGAAATTCATGGCGATGTTCATAATAAATAGTAATACACCTATCAAGTCTCTATTATTCGTAATTTACCTCTTCAACTGACAAACATGTTCGCTCTTGCCCGATTAATTCCATTCTAATTTATTAACGCTTATATTAAAGTATATTTATCGACTCACTGAAAAGAACCATAGAACGTAGAAAATACAAATACTGCTATTTTTAATATAAAAATAATATTTGTTTTTAAGACGATTAAATTTGTTTCAGGAATTAATTACGACTTTGTACATAGGATTTCTAGGTTTAATATTCGCATCATTCTTAGTATATTTAGCTGAAAAAGATGTACAGGACACGAAATTTAGAAATTTTGCGGAGGCACTATGGTGGGGCGTTGTAAGTTATCATTTTTAAAAGACAGTAGCCCATTGTTATCATGACGCAATTAAGTAATGCATGGTGTGTCTTTGTAGATCACGCTGTGCACGGTTGGGTACGGAGACATGGTGCCGCAGACCTGGCAGGGCAAGTTCATTGCTTCCTTCTGTGCGCTGCTGGGCATCTCTTTCTTCGCACTGCCCGCTGTGAGTAAAACACTCCTCTGTGGTGCGATTAACACCGTTATTTTATATACTATTTATAAGACGCCTCGTTTCAATCTGTTCTTTATCAATCGACAATATATATTCGTATATATGTATACCTACTTGAGATTTTCTTTATTACGATTTCAGTAATATAAGTTATATAAATATTTTATTATGAAATTAGTTATCGTGTTAAATGTTTGTACGAATAACCGAAATCTATAACAAAATTAACTTTCTTATAAAACGTAATCTCCATAAACATTTCACTTTACACTAGGGATTATATCCTTCGACTTTTAGAGTACTATTTACGTTTATGTTATTTACGTATATCTTGTGACCAAGTGATTTCTCCAAACTAGAAATCTATGTCTATAAAACTATAATATTAGAACTGTAATAGCTTAACATGTTTAACTTATTTTGTTTTAAAATAAGCTGTTACGGAATTTATTTTACATTATATAACGGCTGCTACGATAAATAACGTACATTTTCGCTTCACCAGGGTATCTTAGGTTCCGGTTTCGCTTTAAAAGTGCAACAACAGCAGCGTCAAAAGCATATGATTAGGCGACGTCAACCTGCTGCTACACTCATTCAAGCTCTTTGGAGGTGCTACGCCGCTGACGAGCATTCTATGAGCGTAGCCACATGGAAGATACATCAAGTCCCATTACCAAGCCCACAAACAAGGTATCACACCACTGGTTCTGACATACTGTAAGTTTATAATAAAATTAATATGGGCTACAACATGTGTGTCCATCATCACCATATGGGATTCTATAATGTAATGTCGGGAGTATATTCATTTATTTATACTGTTTTACGACGTTTGTTTACTTTTTCCATATTAATTTAGTAAATGTACAAAAACCTTCGTATCAACTCACACATTGTACAGCATTGGGCTCATTAATTGTTTCTATTAATTCAATATTGCAAATTTCTCTTTGGCTTTATTTATATTATTATTTTCTCAACATAATATCACTGCGCAATTTCACAATTTGGGAATAATATTATGTTTTCGGACCATTGCAACTGTATCATAACATGTTACTATTTTTTCATTTAAATTCTTATTAATATTACAGTAAATTAAATAAAATTTGTAAAACTTATTCGTTAAATGTAATAATTGAAAAATGAAACATATATATTTAAAATTATATAGCCGTGTAGACTCACGTGAATTGTATAGCTCTTTTCAAAATACAAGCTAAGTGCGGTAATCCACAGCCGAGTGATGAGTGCGTCGTTCAAGAACAATGCATCGTTCGTGTCTCGGCTGCCGACGATTCGTCGCCACAAGAGTTCCTCCCTTCACTCTCCCGCGCCGCACGCGAAGCCTTCCTCACACCGATATGATGTCAACACGAGCGCTGAAAATCTCGGTAAGTACTTTTAATGCAACTACAAAATATGTTAGCTACAAAAAACATGTTCAAATTAAAACTCAAAATTTATAATCGTCCGTGCCTTCTCAATTCACGTCACCCATAGAGTCCATTCGCTTTATTTCGAGTTGAACGCTTTTGTGCGTTATCTTTCTAATTTTTCATTTGGTCAAAATTTTATATCCTTTAAACAGAAAACACTTCAATAATCTAAGCAAAATATCTTTATCCAGCTCCTTAATTTGCATTTCAAGTCACTTAGTCAGGCCAACAGCACGACTGCGCCTTATTTATGTGGGAAATAAAGATTACATCTTCGTAGAGCGGTTCAGTGTAAAGAAATGAAGATATTATTCAAAACGTACGTTCTTGTATCTAAAATTTGGTCAAAATTTCTTCGTCATATTAGGTATACACAAATAATAACAAAGACGGACTGTTCATTATGTACGTACCTACAATGCTAGGTAGAAGTGTAATGATTAGCTATGTGTTTCGTAGATATGCGCGGCACGAGCGGCAGCCGCGCCTGTTGTCTACTCCGTTGTTGGAAGCGCTGTTGTAAAGGTCTATCCATACATCTTTAGATGGCACCTTGGCATGTCACTTCCAAAGATATAAATCTACTCCGTTTTATTCTTATTAGTAGGATGTTTACAACCTGTAAATATTTGGATCACAGCAGACATCTAATCGGGGCCTCTTGACTGCGAGGTCCTATGAAGGGTGGATTCTTTAGAAGACATCCCCGCCGATACTGAATCTTCTTTCAAAGCTTCCACTTCTAAACGAGGCGATGCACTGTTTTAGAATATTTGCTGCGAAACTTATAGCTACTTGGAAGTTCTCTTAAAACTTTTGGGCAGATTTATATACGCTTCTGAAGATTGAGCTTTTATCTATACATAGGCATTAACGATATCATTTACACATATTATACTTAGCTACTAGTAAAGCGTTTTATGGTTTTTCGATTTTCTACTGCGCTGAATAACATATTTATATGATAAATGAAGTTTTGTAGCTTTAAAGACTGGAATGGCTTGATGAGAGCTTCAAATAGTTACCAACAGCTTACTTTACTATGTTTAAGTAAAGAGGCCGATTGAATTGCGCCCACAGCTTTGCATTACTACCATATTTCTTAATTATAATGCACGCCGCCAGGTTGACCAACTGTAGGAATTATTATTTTATTTTTATAATAGTCACAAAACACAAACTCTTAAAATACAATGCCCACTCCAAGTACCATTGTGTGTACCATTGTCATTATAATTCATAGATTGTTCAACAAGAAAGACTCCATATGGCAATTTACAATTCACGTGTGACACAATATACCGACAAAGTATGCGGCAGTTGGATAAAAATATAACCTATATATTTAATTAAAAGTGATCAAGCAAATAAGACTTAATTTATTTTCTTAACCGTTATAAAAAACTTCTTGGAAACTTAAAATCAAACATTGAGCCCGATAGCAACATGAATTAATTTTACCGAAAAGTATTTACAAAAAGTGAATTCGAGAAAGAAAGTCGAAGTTATTTTTATATTGACCTTAGAAGTTGTAAGCTGACTTAATTACAGGAACTTTTACCATAAAAGAGAAATACATAAAATAGGTATCTAATATAAAAGCATAAAAGTTATTTGTCAATCAAAAAGTAACAGAAGTATCTATTAGCACAACAAAGGTAAAAGTAAAAAAAAATCTCATGAGCAGAGTCGAAAACGACGGAACCTTACATAGCTAGCACGCATGGACAACTTCCTTTTCTGTCTCGGCGGATGTTTTATGTACAGCACTCTCTTTGAGTTATTGTGGATTTAAATGAGAGCAGTTGACGGTTAACGTTTACGACAATTTTATCCCATTTGAAAAAAGAATTGATCAAACGAATATGGTAAAGATAATATTTTTAACAATAATTTTTGTGAAAATAATATGATTTATTCATTGATTTAAAATATATATGCACTTAAGTCATGTAACAATTGTTTATCAGCATCATAAGACACGAACCAAGTTAAGATATATGACTATAAACGTCGACCAGCATTATCCATAATAATAATATGTCATTTGTTTGAGGGTTTATCTATGAAAAAAATACAGATAGATAATAGTGAGAACTACGGCTACATGTTATTAACACATTGTAGCGCGTGATTTATGAAGCTAAACACAGCAACCTCATTTAAATAAACAGTGTCGCCTTTCAAATTCAATTGTAACGTTTTAACTCGAATTTAAATCTTCCATGCCCATTTTATACCATCAATATCTTTTTTAATAAAAACTCTGGAAAGTTAATACAAAAAGTAAATTTTCGTTTTATTATTCATAAAGTGTGTTTTAGAAACTCTGAACCTGAATATCGAAGTCAACAAAACTGATTCGAAGCAAGTTTAGATATTGAATAAATTAAAATATTGAACAGATGTCGTATCCAGGTTGCTTTCACTGAAAATTTTCTATTGCTCTTGGAAATGTTTATGTAGTAGGGGAACAGTTGAAATCTAAATATTTTTTCATTCAGCACAAAATATCATGATGATAAAAAAAGCTATAAAAGTGATAGACCTAGAAGCTAATTTCCTTCTAAGCTGATCATTCATAAAAACCATTTCACGATGTTTGGTTCCAAATGCTTTTTAAGAAATTGTATTTAGAGGAGATTTATCTTAGCGGTTTAATCCAAATATTGTAAAGTGTAGGTATCGTAGTAATCGTGAGGTATGACCGAGTGTGTCTATGGGTTGGCAGGCGCGACGAATGGCCGCGCAGCCTGCGCCCGCGCACTCAACCCCTCTCACAGCGAGGACTCGGTGGCGGAGACGGCACTATCCAAGAGAAACTCCGACGGTAAGACGTCAGTTCCCGGCCACTCTTACAATGCACCTTCACGTGGTCCCAAGTTCCAAACCCTCATCCCCGTCAAGCCTGTTAGCAACTCCTATAACTTACATCGTTAAATGAACGATTACGCATTTTTGTTTCATTTGTTTTCTCTTTTGTGCGGCGAAAGCAATCGTACGGCAAAGAGAACAAACAGTCTTGATGGGGAGAGTAACAATGTGTGTCGTGTTATCCAATGCAGCGCATGATCGGTGTCAATGATTTGCTTGCTTATTTGCAATAACCCAATAATAATCTGATAATATATTTAAAACGACACCATCGATGTTAGATGTGGTAGATGTTAAATAACAAATTGCGATTAGATTTGATTGCATCAGTAGGTAACTGTCGTAATTATATCTTCTGTAGTATATAAATGTGCGATTAACTTTAATAAAATGCATGGTACTAATTGAATGTAGTGTGTGTTTTGTGGCTAATTGTTATGTACTCATATATCTTGGTAGAGTTTTATTGTAATTCCAACACGGAATAGATGCATTTCGGTGATTGTTTTTAAATTATATTTTATTCTATCGATTAGTTAGGTTGTGGTAGGTTTTGAATTAAAGTTACTCTAATTATGTTTACTATTGTAGCATGCTAAATGTTTTATTAATAATAACATAAAGAGTATACCTATAGTTTAAATATATGTCGTAATATTTATTGAAATCATGTTGTATGTTGCAACAACCGATTGTAAAGAGTTGTACTAATTATAATATAAATTTACCTAAGTCGCCTAATACGTTACATAAGCTGAAACATTTACTCGAACAAAATATTAATAAATTCTCCTCTATTACTGTAACCAGGGAAAGAACGCACGTGGAAAAGACCTTATTAATGTTTATTTTATATACTGCAAATGAAAATATTGTTCGTGCTAAATTATATTATAAATCAATTATTGAAATCAATAACTTCGTTTTAAATCTATTATGAGAAACCTGACTATTTTTATCCCACTGCAGCATGTAGTGAATTAAATTCAGTAATTTAACACTCAACAAAAACAAGCACAAAATCATAAAATAACTCCAATATATCTTAAGCATTAAAAGTACATCAAAAACTATTAGGTTTTAAACAATTAATTATTTATTATCCAACATTTCGAAAGTAAAATTAAATAAACTATCAATGTCATCTAAATAAAATAAAGTCATTTTGTGGATCAATATATGTATGTAGTTACTTCATTACGTTTGAAGAGCAGACTGTACAGTAACACGCACGTGTGATATCACACCACCTACTACATGACATAAAACCTAGTAAAATTCTGGGTCTATACGAGTACCTACGCATGTGAGTTATAAATACCTATTTATATAGAATTTGCAATGTTTAAATTCTATTGGAATACGGTGATATCCGTGTAATAAAGTTGGTCACTCTATGAGATCCCGAATATCCTTTAACTTACTGAAGTAGTAATGTTTCACGTTTATTTCTGTGCAGACGAGGACGACGAGCCACGCTGTGTGACGCTCACAGCACAGCATAAAGCAGCCATAAGATTTATAAGGAAGGTAATACAAAACCAAATTTATATTATAGATCTAAGAACCGTTACATATTTACAATCTTCTATGTCACAAACATTGAAATCAACAAAACAAAAATTTGTGCGAGTATAACCATAACATTTCCAATTTAAGCAATGATTTCGTTGACACTAGAAGCCGATGTACGTTAATATTGTATACATTCTAACAGATGAAGTATTTTGTGGCTCGGCGTAAATTCAAGGAGGCACTAAAGCCGTACGACGTTAAGGATGTAATAGAACAATACTCTGCCGGACACGTGGATCTCCTGGGACGCGTGAAAACCGTACAGACTAGGTAGTAAGAAGCCGCGCCACCCGGCCTCGGCTCTCGCAAGCCTGTGCTTCCACCGTCTCTTAACGCCTGCTCTGGAGTAACACAAACTAATACAATCATTACGCGCTTCTAAATCTAAATGCTGATTAAGTTACAAAACATTTATGTCAACTATAATGTTCTGAAAATAAAACACTATAAATTATTAGCCCAAATTAGTCGATTTTGTCTGACAATAAGAGTATCAATTCTTGACAGCAACGAGTCATATATTATGTCGGTTAACTTTGTGTTACACTAGAACAGTTCAATGTTACTTGTGACATGTTTGTCCTGCTAACTTATTCGTAGATTGGTACGTGACCCTGTAGTCGGATTGTCAAGGTCTAGTCCTTTACCATGTCTGTTGGTCTCATATTTTCGTAGCAAACTGCAATTCACAGAAACACATGGGAGTCAATGTTCACGATTTTACTGGTAATTTCTGTTAGAAATAATAATTTAGTTCAAAAATTACCAATAAAATCTTTACTTTTCATACAACTTTATGGCTGTGGGAATGTCTTTGTGATGTTAACAATACACTACATAACTTTTTTTTTACTAACAATCTCCTTTAAACATCTCTATGTCACTGCGTATATTTTTACTTACAATGAAAACTGCATTATCTTCAATACTTATCTCTTATACACTACGTAGAAGAATGCACTCTTCTTATACTACTTGATACAAATATGACGTAAAATACACAGTTACTCTTCAGTGCATTGTTAGTTAACATTCTTATTATGATTAAGCCACAATGAATAAATAATAAATATTATGATATTTATACCGGCATGTACGTCTTCCTTAGTTTTCTTGTCGTATAGGTGCAAATCAAAGGCATTGTTGTTATTATTCATGTCATCGGCTCAGCAAAGTTAATCGGACCGTGGCGCTCATGATTGATCGATTATTGCTGTGGGCGAACTGGCGGAACTCCACCGGCCAGCGGATCCACGCTCCGAGCCGTGCGCGCCCCAGCAACACGCGCCAACGAATAATAGCCGCAACGAAACTAATTACCTCATACACCTCATTTAATGCCTCTCAGTATAAACAACCTATCATTTTACTTTCGTCCCAAAAACACATTCAAAAAACGTATTCGCTATAAATATTCGCTGTTTAGAACATCAGGATGTGTTTCTTTTTTCGTGTAGCTCAAGTATTTTGTCGCACGCAAGAGATTTAGAGAGGCGTTGAAGCCTTACGACGTTAAAGATGTGATCGAACAATACTCGTCGGGCCACGCTGACCTGCTCAACAGGACCAAGAACCTGCAGTACAGGTGAGCCGGGCCGAGGCTAACGCGCATCAAATCCTTCCCGACCAACACTCCATGCCTAGCACCTTTCCTCTCTCCCAGGCAGCTTACTATGCTTGACATACCTAACCAAGTATATGCCTCCTAATAACACCAATATACGAGTAACTTATTCATTCACTATGTTGCAACCTTCACTCCCAACTCTGTAAACACTTTACAGATGCAATTACATTCCGCCTCTCACAGGTCCATTCAAAACTTGTCATTCTCGGTCCAAATAGCTTCATGCCTTTATTCCACATTTCCCGGAGCGAAGCCTTGGAGTTCTAAGTCGCTTTTGGTGTCAATTATAAATGGACAGTTCGGATAAATCTAGTATTTTTGTTGTAGAATTTGTTTTAGGCCTGTATACGTGTTTACAATATAACTACTAGACTGTGATTTTTCGTGATTCTTGTGTTTTTTATATTTATTCAATTGTTTTATTATTGTAGACGAGTACCTCTATAATTAGATTGATGTGTTGTATTGTATGTAGTTACATTAATGTGTCTACGTGTCCAGTAGATGTGTTTTAATCTTTTATACGTTTTACTTCTTTTTTGATTTATGAATTTGTAAAGCGAGGTCGTGGAAATTTCTGTTAAGAGTCCCCGCGTTATTATTGTCATTATCAGCATGTTGAAGTATCAATAAAGTCCCTATCTATTCTGAGATCTGTTGATGTTCAAATCGCTCTAGTTATACCTATACTTACTGAGAAATCATTATTTTTAATACATTTTTTATTAAAAGAAACTTAAAGAAAATGCCTTATTTCAATTATATTAATTTGAACAATATGAACAGAGGCAGTCATTGCGCTACCCTCTTGTTTTCCGTTCTGCAAACTCAGAATCATTATTCATCGTCCATTATTCTGACACGTTGGGAGATACGGAGCAGTAACGAATCGTTTAGATCTACACTCATATTCATTATTACCTGTTTAGTTATATAATATTTACTTATTTAATCGTGCAAAATTTACATAGGTTAGTTATATTTTCTTTTATTATGCTCAAGTTAGATTTATTTTTAAAGAAATCCGTCGAGTTGCGTACTGTCTCTCATAATTGATACTACGTTTTCATCTGATTTTGTTGATTAATTGAAAATTAAATCACACGCATATCTCCATTAGTTCCGTATAATAATAATAATAACTACACAACACACAAAACAAAACACGCTCGCCTTTCAAACATTGGAATGCCTTTCACTAAAATTAATAAAGTATCAATCAACCTTAGTGCAATCATAATGCACACAGTTTGTTCTAATTAGCAAAATGCATTATCTTCGTTGCAAAAATATTGGTTAATTATATTTTTATATTGCATGTCTTACAAATCATTGCTTTTGTGTCATTTTCTTCGCAGTACCTACTACGTTTTTTATCTTCTTTAGTACCTAAATAATTTGATTTTACTGGCATACAACACTTTTTGTTATCTTTAGTACATATATTTGTTCTTCAATTAAAAATTCTAGAATATTAATAGTAGTAATATATAGTAGACTAGCATTTGGGAATGTCTATGCAACAATAAAACGCATGTGATATGACAACATTTTTTAATATCTAATGATGATTATATGGCCTTTTGGGTTTCAATAAAATGAACATTTTAATATTTTTACTATTCACAGGTTAGATCAAATACTCGGTAAACAAGGATCGAAAGCCAAAGATGTTTATGCATCAAAAATCAGTTTAGCCTCTAGAGTTGTTAAAATAGAAAGACAGGTATGAACAATATTATTAACTAAATATTTTCAAAATACAGCTTATTTCATATCCCACGATTAATTTTATAGGTAGACGATATAGAAAGCAAGTTAGATCATTTACTAGAGTTATATGAGGAAGACAGAAGAATAGCTCGAGGTATTCCCATAACGAGCGGTGGTGACCGATCACAACCGGGTGGTGGTACTGACGGGGGCACAGTTGCTCGACCCATGTTACTCGATAAGCAGTGCTCGGAGCCTAACTCTCCGGTCACAAGAGCCTTTCCAGAACAACCCACACCCTCCTCCGCACCACCACAACCACAGAAGAGGCCGATGAACCGCGGGTACTCGGACCTTGGCACAAGACTTATTAGGAAAAAAGTTATCCTCAAGTAAGATTTTGGATATAACTACATCGCACTATACAATCATGTACTTATACAAAATAACAAATTTATAACTTTCTAGATCGACACCAGGTCGAAATGGTAATGGGGAAATTCTTCGCGATAGTGAGGTAGTGATCGTGGTGCCACCGGACCGCGAAGATACACAGACGAGGTTGATCACTGATAGTTCAGGTATGATTAAAGATTTTTTAGATTTACATCCACAAAATGTGCTAAGAAAAATTACAAGTTTATGCAATTACAGCGTCCTATGAGGACTTTTCGTCGTCAACGTCCCTCTGACCAAGCAGAGCCCAGGGCTACTCCGGTGTATATCATGTTCGTTACCGCCGTGAGTCTCCTAACCTTGTGTAACGTGTGTCGTTAGAAATCCTTTCCCGTCCTTAATGGCCCCTGCATCTTGTTGTTATCTCAAAGAGTCACTAAAAAACTAATGAAGAACAATAATAATGTTTCGTTATTTTTTCATTTTACCAATTAAAATATTGGCAGCGATAGAAGGTTTTGATTAGGTTACTCAAATTATAGTTAAAATTGGTTTAATTTGAAACTTACATTGTGTGCATGTACCCTGTCATTTTTAAAAAAGACATGCAATTAGTGAACTTATGTAATTAGTTTGTGGCTTTATCTGCTTTTATATATTTTATTTTATTATTCGTGTTATTACGTGAAATGTTTTTGTTTTCCCACCGAGCTCTTACGTTTTCACGACTTCTGTCCAAATTCCGGAGTTGACCTTTTTTTTATCTTGACAATTTATTACTTTGATTGAATCTACATGTGCATGAATGAAGCTGAGATATCTTTTGTTTCTGGTGCCGAGGTGTGTTTATGAAGATAATATGGATTGTTTATGTTATAGTAGTTTTGTGTATTTATATTATTTAGGTAGAGTTATTTATTATGAATGAAATTGTACATCGATGTCTTAGATTTTTATACCTAATCAGTAACCATACAACCTTTTACATTTTAAAGCTTTTCCAGATATATCGCACACGTAGCCTTGTCATGTGTAACAATAATTCCGAAAATATAATGACAATTTCAGAAATTTATTACAACGATATCGTGACCAATTTTGACATTAAAATAAATGTTCCCTGTAGATTATATACACCTGTGACTATCAATATATTTGATTCATAAATCTCTTTACATTTTTGTATTACAAAATAAGAATTAATAATTCTTATTCTATATTATGCTGGTTTTTTTTTGCTCTAGACTTCTCAACTCACTATATCATGGCATATATTTTTTGTGAACTGATGCCACCACAAGATGGTCATAAGTTATCTATCTTGTAACGAATGCCGCCGTCTGGCGATGACAAGTAGTTTGGGTGTACGCGGTTTCAGAGTAATGTTATGTAACTGTGTTGATAAATTATGACTTATAAAATATCACACGATTAATCAATGACAATTATTATAAGTAAAATAAGAATATATTTATGTAATAATAATAACATGATTTACAGAGCAATGCGCGACGACGTCGGTGGAAGGTGAGACTGAAGCAGAGGTAGGAGGATTTCGATCCGGCAGCTCGGGCTCCACGTCCTGGTGTGAAGGGGAAGTACCCGAGGAAACCGCCGGTGATGGATATGGCTCCGGAGATTCTTTAGCTGAGGTACAAATATTTCATCAAATATAATACTTTTATTGCCACTTTCCCCTTATAAATTGAGATGGATATTTTGCATCGCACATAAAAGACCGTGACAATTTTTCAGACGGAAGATACGGCTCTGTTAGGAGATAACGCGCCGCAAGCCCCGCCGCGGGTTACACGAGGTCAACGTCGCGATGTGTCAGTCGACCTGCACCTCTTGCGGCCTGACGTCTGAGTCCGTGTTCTCTTTAAGACATTATACGAGACTGCTGACTCGGTTTATAGTCGAGTGAATGCCTTGACCTTCTAAGATTGCGACTGACGTCGCAATGAGACCACCTCGCTACAATCACGACTTCCGTCTTCAATAGATTATAATCACTGTGGGTCCACGCTTTATGCAACCAATTTTAAACCCTTCTTTATAAAAATATATTCGAATAATTTATTGTCACACTAATACACAATTGTGACTAGATAAGTAGCTAGTAACATGAGAGTTTATTGTAACAATTTCTTGCGCTTAATTTGTATATTTACGAATGACGTGATTTCAACTCACTGCAGTGACGAGTGGGTATAAGTTGGATATCGTCATGTACTTGTAGTCATCTTCTCAGGGTAATAAAGGCCTTATAAAACTTTGCACCAAATCAGATTTTCTATAAACCTTTCAATATTACTTTAAAATTTATTCAGGTCTATAGAGCAAAATGTCGGGGGCCAAAAAATTAAATTCTAATTAATAAGATACTCAAAGGACGCTAGTTTGTTAGGTACCTACATATTGTAAATATATCTAAATTTTATAAGATTAGGAAGTATTGATGCGAGAGTGAAAATGTTGAGCAATTGTCGAGTGACTTCTTTTAGCAAACTATTTGTAAGGCACAAGAAAAGTGTTAGAAAGATTGCCAACAGACCAATATTGAGTACAATTTTGAAACTAACGAACTGGTTATAATAATTTCGAAGACTAGTTTATAAGCTAAAATAATTAAGCTTAAAATATTATCAGACTGCTTACTTATTGATTACTAATAAATTCACACGACTTATTATTATCAAAACGATTTAGATTTCCCAATTCGTCGTTTATTACATTCGTGAGCTGAGTACAAGGGCCGGCCTATATTGTGATCTAATTGTAAATCAATTAAATCCAAATAAGTGATAACTTTAAGGTTAATTTAGATGAGAACGATAGGAAGGGTAGCTTTTTAATTTATTATTGCTTCGATGTACTCGTACTACCTACTATAGAGTACAACAAACGATTTAGATAATCGAAATTTTGTCAACGATAGCGTGTACGCTTAGCTTTTAACGTATAGTTATTGAAATCTTTGTAAATATTTTAGTATTAAATTTGAGTTATAAAAGAGCGAACTGCATCGAATGTAGAATTAATATACGAATAAGTAATCCCAAACGCCTAATAATTTGATTTTAATGTATTTTTGTATGAAAATATAAAACTTTACGTGTGCTTCCTCACTGCTGGACCACCCTTTGTTAAGTGTCACATTGTAGTATTACGATCCTTTTAGTATTTTAAGTGTCACCAAATATTAAGCTACGAATGCTACGCACACAACCACCTTAAGTACCGGTCGATATTGATATTTCCACTGCCGGCAAATAACTAGAACGTGGCGATGATGTGAACGCTCGAAATATAAAATATTCTAGTTTGTCGATGGCATTAATCCCTCATTCCACGAATAATATTCTAAATTCAAATTGCCGAAAGCCTCTCGTTATAATCCGCACGGAAAACATTGTTTACATTCGCTTCAAACGCGAATAAAGGCGATTTTGTGATACAACCTACTGGTAACGTGCTGAACCAAAAACGCTATTTGATATTTACACAATAATTTCTAAATAATAAGCCCTATCAAAAGGTACTTAAAGCACATTCTTTTAAAATTTATACACACAGTTTATATTCAATAATACATTCCCAAAATAGAGAATTCGATAATAAAAATTAGTTAAAAATTTAGGTTTTTACACTAACTCTAATAATTTGGTCCACTATTTAAAAGACAATAATTTTATTGACTGCCTTTTAAATCCTGATGGCATATTATAACACTTAAATTCATATTTTTCTTATAATTTAAGGTTACTGTCCACGAAGTCGACGTCATTATTTTAATCGCTAACATATAACGACAAAATGTATCCAAGTGGGTGCACATGTTTAAAAATTAATGACGGCTCGCCTGTGTGGAGATTGAGCCTTAGTTTGGTTATGCTGTGACACAAAGTGTAATAAATAGATTTTATTAATATGTGCTTTGCGCATTGTTGTTTGTCCCTATACGTTAACTTATTATTAATTTTATTAAGTGCATTACATTGGACTTGTTTTGTTTTCCAATAAATAAATACAAAAATAATTGTATCTTTATTTAAATCCTTAATGTTGGTGTAAAGAATTTAATTACTATTCATATTATTACAATTCACATTTATTCACGTGAATTTTATTACTTTTCGAAATAATATACGATTAATTAAATAAAAGTCTGTATTATAAATATAAAATATTGATATTTAACAACTAAAAGTAACATAGAATATTATTAACATAATATGTAAAAACACAGTCTTGGCGGCGTCTTCGATCATATAACATAATGCGCTTTGCAATGTACTGAAACAAAATAAAACAATAACTATTAAATACACTTTTAACAGATACAATAAACTTTTATCACTGTCAAAACAAAGCCAGACTCTTAATCTTTAAAATACTTTCTGGAGTACTTAGTACATTAGTAATATACTTAGTCATTTGTTGATTATTATTTTTTCCCCACACTGGCCCTACTAAAATTTTAAGATATTTTACCTATAAATTCTGACACAGGGTCATTTTCGCCTTCAGCTCTCATTGTTCCTGTGATTTCTTCATTCTCGACCAACGGTAGTACTAACAGGACAAACTCTTGCGTGTACGGTGGCGCTATTGCATCTAACACCTGAGAAACAAACATAAACATTGTTAGAGGCCAGTGTTCGTGTACTAAAACTGGTATCGACATAACTTATAAAACATGAAAATGAAAACTACTTTCGCTATAAGTATCTAAACTAAACTAACTAAACTAGAAATACTGAGTAATTATATAAATAAAATAGTTACATTTATTATATATATTATATATTATTTATTTATTTATATAATGAAATATAAATAAATA
The DNA here is from genome assembly GCA_028551675.1 of Tineola bisselliella. Classification (NCBI taxonomy): domain Eukaryota; kingdom Metazoa; phylum Arthropoda; class Insecta; order Lepidoptera; family Tineidae; genus Tineola; species Tineola bisselliella. Next base: position 106,792 of record JAPWLS010000060.1, read on the forward strand.
AATAAAAATAAATAGACTAAGTAAATTAGAAATTGAATAGTTTTGGGGACTCTCACTAGACTATCGCCAGTCCATTACGCAAACGTTTCGGGTTCGATTCCCAACATATAAATATTATTTAAAATATTGTTTGTGTTGTAGTACATTGTATGTGTATTTATTTTTGAGAATAAAAAATATTAGTGTTTCGGCGGTATGGTGTTCACAAACTGTACTAAAAGGAAACTCGGTTATAAATTTGACAAACGACGTGATGGAATAGTTCTGGGTGCTAGCCACTTTTATTAGTACTTACCTCTGTAATAAAGTATCTAATGAGTGATATATCAGTGTCATCACGTTTCCAACATTGTGTTACATATTTCAAGACAGGAACCACACACCCTCTGCTTAGTAAGTTCACCATGCGATCCAACAACATCTTTTTCAATTCCAACTAAAACATTTAAATACAATTAGCAAATATATTTAAATAAAAGATTATTAAGATGTTTAGAAAATTTCGTACATTATTGGATTTACAATTTCATTATGAACATATAAATTCTATGCAAATATATGCAGTGTTCAGTTCAGTTCAGTGCCAAGTGTATCTTCCTCACCTGTACTAAGATCTCAAGTTCTTCCTGTGGTTTCTCAAAGAGTCGTACAAGCAATGTCAATAGTCTATGATGTAATAACGGATGACAAGACGCCACTTCGTCCAGCAAAGCCAAATGTACAGGACAATGCTCCGTACATAGTTTAAAATATGAAGCTTCCATCACAACTCCTTCCACCCAAACAACTACACCCATTCCTACTACTGGAAACCTATTGGTAAATACTTTTTTATTTATAGATATCGAAAATTTGTTTCAATTATTTAGTAGCATAATATTATTCATTTAGTTTTTTACGTTTTAAGTTTTCAAATAGATTGTCTCTATTTACAAATACATACCGTATACAATGATAGAGTGTAGGTAACTCTGCAATAAGCTCGCTTGAGCTAGCTGTGCTGCAACACACAAGATGCACCTTCTCAATTGCCTGCATTGTTGCTTTCAGTTCATCCTTAACACGACCAGAACCTTCACAAACGCTGGCTGAATACGCCAATAGATACATATACTTAGATTTGTGCTCTGGATTCAATTTGCTACCACATTTAAATAATGCATCCACTAATAATTCTGAAATATAATGTTTGTTATTAACAAAATAAATTAAGGACTTAAACAAAAGCCTCTAATTTAATTTGTATGAAAAATCGAATACAAAAGTTTTACCCAAAAACTGTGGTATCCTTAACAAGTGAACGGGAGGTGGCTCAGATTGTGTGTAAGCTCGAAACAGTACTGATATATCAGCAGGATTTAGAGCACTACGAGACAACATAGCCGCCAAAGCCGTCCGAGCCGCACGCCAGGACTCGCCCGGTGTTAGTGCCAATGTTATTGGTGTTACATCATGTCCACTAACAGAACAAGTTTTATTAAATAATATTGGATTTATATATATTTAAATTAATAATTTGTTTGTTTGGTACCTTATTTGTGCACAGCGTGTAATCTCTTGGCTAAGTCTTTTCATAACAGCACCCCCTCTGGGTTCTTGTGCCAAAATGTGAACTATTACTTGACTATAAACATATGTGTGTGCTCCATGACAAACCATTTTCTAAAACATCACCATAATTAATATAATATTCGACCTTTTAAATCAGAAAAAAAAGTGGAAGTACTCTCAACTCACAGCACATTCATTGACACTATTCTGCCAATCATCAGAGCTTTGTAAAAAGCCTACAATAGCCGATTTGAGAACTCTAGAAAATACTTCAATTTGTTGAGCCGCAGTTGATATACTTGTAATTTCACCTTGGAATCCAGCATCTGATATCAACTAAAAATGCAAATACATTGAATTGGATTTTGGGACTAATTATGTTCAATATTGAACTTTATAATTTTACCTTAATTGTAAAATTTAGCATCAAACAGTCTGGATATTCTTCTGCCAATTTATAAATAAGTGAACGCCATGTTGGATGCTCTATCATCTCTGTTAACCATGCTGGTGTCTATATAACAATTTGTAGATTTTTAAATTTCTATTTTACAAATATTTCAGTGATTTTGGTTCCGAAGGTGGCTATAAACTGGCTCACAATTATTTAACCCAACATAGAAAACACATGTCCATACCTCACCCTCCTCCGTGAAAATAGTATCTGCCTTCTTTGGGTCAAATGTTTTCAAAATCATATCTTTTAAATGATTTTCAACCATAGCTTGTACATCTGTTACTTTTACACCTGAAATGTACTTTTAGTATTAAAATTTGTATAAAAACATTTTTACTTACAATGCCTGAGACTACAATCCAGAATACAAAATACTTTCAGGATAAAGTCTAGACCAGTGTTTCCCAAAGTGGGGCCCACGCCCCACAGGGTGGCAATTTGATTGTTTAGGGGGGCAATTCGAAAATGGACTCGACAAGAGTTTAACCCTTTTGCTGTGGGCCATTTAAATGCAATACTAGATTTAACGAAAAAAGCAAATTCTTAAATAATTGCGGTAAATAATTATTAGGTATAATTTCGCTTGACGAGACTAAAATATCAACAATTTGGTTACATAAGGGGGGCATAAGAATTTTAGAAAGACTAAGGTGGGGCATGACGCAAAAAAGGTTGGGAAACACTGGTCTAGACAATCATATAACATTCAAAACATCCAAAACAAATACTTTGTTTAATAATATCATATTTAAAATAAATATATATTTGTTTTGACCGTGAATTGTACACATAAGCTGACATGCTAACCATAACAAGACAGAGGCTGTAATTTCAAACTATATCTTCCTATAAAAAAATTATAATTAGACTGCCACCCAAATGTAAAATAGTTTTTACCTCCTAAAATAAGCCATTCAGCAATTAAGTTAGCCATTTGAGCCACAGCACTGTAGTTATATGACAATTGTTCAATAACTTGTTCTGGATTACCACCAGCTTGAAAATATTTCTTTAGTTGCGCAAATATTCCTGGTTCCATTATGTAATCAGATGTTTTGAATTTTTCTAGACACTCCTGGAGGACTTCTGCAGGGTTTTCAATTACATCTTCGCTGTTATCCTCCTGAAATTACAGGATATTAAATAAAATTTACTCAAATAGTGCGTTGTCCAAGATTTAACTAATGAAAAAAATTATACTTTATACTAACTAGTACCTAGATTAATAATGAACAAAAGGTTAGTTGAGAACCCCAGGATTTACTAAATGTGAAAATGTAAAATATTTTTTTTCTAAATTATGCCAATTTTCTTAAAAAAGACAAGTTTATAACGGGCTATGACGGCCGCTACCGCGGCCATCTACTAATATAGAGCTAACTCTAACCTAACCTAACCTTTTCGTTATTCGTACAGTTTTGGGGTCCTCAACTAAAGCCAAGCCTAGGGGTTCGGTTCACTAAATAGCTAACACACAAAAAAATGAATTGCTAATTTACTGTAGAAATTTAAGGGAATGTCCCATTATGCGATTATGTAGAAAAACATTTATTACTTCATATTGATTATGATTGGCTCCATCCCAAACTCGGTCTTCCTCATATTGCCTTGGCATTTTTATTTAATTGAGGACGTCGAACCAAAACAAATTTATTTAAAAAAAAAACCACAAACACCCAACACGCGTCAACAACAAACACCAGAGAGAAACCACCAAAGATCACTATTTATTATTAGAGATTGGTAAATCAGGCTCTACTTTAAATATATTTATGAGCCATCTGCTTCTCTCAAATAGAACTTCTTAAGTCACCATAGACAACGACTCTTTTTGTGCACATTGATGATAATAAATAACATTTACAGTAATTAACGAGAATACTTTGGGTTTTAATTTTAGTATTTAAGGAAATAAAATAATATGCTTTTATAATAAATACTTAAGAAGTGTTTTCATAAGCATTTTTAGCAAACTTTCAGCACAACGTTGAATATGTTCATGAGAACGTGGCTTTTTCTGTCAAAATTGTCAAGAAAAGGAAGCAGGTGCTCCGTGATATTCTGAAGCTGTTTAAAAAAGTGATATTTATTAGTTAATAATACTTATCAAGTTTTTTTTTGGTTTTTTAACATGAGGGTTTACGTGTGAATTCAAATTTTATAATTTTTTATTGGGCTGCTGTCCGAACACTCAATATTGGCAGGATTGAAGGCAGGAAGAATAATAATTATTATTATTATCTGAAGAAATTATGGCAAAGAGGTTTGTATATGAAATAATGTTACTTTTTTAATTTTTTGTTATTCTCTAACAGATGTAAATTTTTTTATTTATAATTCTATAGTTTTTGTTTAATAACAATTCTGTTGTTTATATACCATTACAGGTTTTTTCGTGTACGAATTTTTTAAGGTTCCCTAAATTTCTTTCAGATATGGCCTCATATTGCCTGATAAATTCAAAACGATGCCTATTTTTGAAGCTACTAAAAATGTATTTGGAAATGATGATTCTGACGAAGAGACCAGCAAAGCACCTATTCCAATGGATTCGACAAATACTAAGAGACAGGTAGCATAGTCTATATTTGATACAGTACCTCTAAACTACAATGGCATTTTTATGTTTATTTAATATATATTCAATAAGCATTTTATCGTAGGCAAAAATTACTCAAGCAAAAGCATTAGACGAAGATCCTTCAGTATACCAATATGACGAAGTTTACGACGATATTAAAGAAAAAGTTAATGAAGTTAGACAAAAAACCAAAGTTGATAAAAATCCCAAATATATAGGAAATCTTTTAAAGACAGCTCAGAAACGGAAACTTGAAAATGAAAGAAGAATTGAAAGACAGGTTTTATATATCACTTTTTATAATTTTAATATCTATACTATACTCATTGAAACAGATTTTATTACTCTCATTAAAAGCTTATATAGAGTAAAGATCTCAACATGAGATAGATGTCAACAGACTCATTCTACTATAATTTTATAGGTCCACAAAGAGCGGGAGAAAGAAGGTGATGAATTTGCAGATAAAGAAGTATTTGTTACCTCTGCTTATAAAAAGAAATTAGAAGAAATGAGGCAAGAAGAAGAAAAAGAAAAGTATGAAGAGTACCTGGAACAAATAGGAGATGTCACCAAACAAAAGGATTTAGGTAGTATTTTTAAATTAATATTACTTGAAAAATACAGTACTATCAAACAGTACAGTATTATCAAATGTAATAAATGTTTCTATTGTAGGTGGATTTTATCGACATTTATATGAACAAAAGCTAGGAGCAGATGCAAGCAAACCTACCACAACAGACAATGAAAAACAAGATAAAACAAAAGTTGAAAAAAATAAACATATAGTCAAGGATGAAAAAACTAAGATTAATAGGAATTACAGGAAAAGGAAACTATCTACGGAAGACAATGCTGACATGTCTGATGGAGAAATTGTCTCTGATGAAGAAATAAACAGACTTAATTTTGAAATAATGAAGGCAGCTAAAAATAACCGTAAAGATGTGAATATTGATGCAGATTCAGACTTTTCTGTAAATGATCCCAGTGATGATGATGATGATGAAAATCATAAAGAAACGCCTGTAGAAAATTCTCCTAAGCCGAAAGTAGCTCTCGAGGACAAAGTTAATGAAAAGGTTAAGGAAGATATTGAGACTAAGAATAATGTAAATATTAAATCTGATAATGAAATGAAAAGTAAAAACAACACAGAAAAAAAGGAAATTGAAAGCCCACCAAAACCAAAAGTGGATATTTGGAAAAAGAGAACTGTGGGTGTAGTATTTGAGGAGGCACTTAAAAGATATTATGAAAGAAAAGCTTCAAGAAGTGGTTGATACAATGTTATATATTTGAACAAATTTATTATATTTAATAATGTTCTGATCACCAATAACAGTGCAATTATAACACACAGCAGAGTCATAGAGGCTTCTACTCTCATATATTACACAAATTTTGCTACAAATATTTAAATAAAACACCTGTTTGTTAATTGATTCATTCATTTATTTTAACTTTTTCCTTTTTTACATTTCTATTTGTGAATATATAAAGGATGCCTCTACTACCAGGAAACAGGTCAAACTTCGATTTTAATATTCCTTTTTTAGTGAATTTTGTTACATTATTCTCTTTCAACATGGTACTTAATGCTTTTGTGTGAGTGTAGTTATTGAGTTCGCTAGCATTAATCTTTAAATCACACCTATCTGCTCCATCAACCTAAAAATAAAATGTTAGTTAACCACATGCTGTCTCCCATATAGTACATGTTAGTATTCGTCTGGATAGTTTCATAGAGGGATAAAGCCTTATGTCAGTAGCTAAAAATGCGTAGCCATTTTTAACTGTTATGCAAATAGTGTTGAACTGGCAATCATGATGTATTGTCTTTAGGCTGCTTGATCTTTTATAATATCCATACCTTGCAAAGAAATGAAAGTTTGTAATGGTCTTCTACTCGGGGCCACTTTTGATCAAGTACGTTTGACTGCCAATCTATTAGCGGAGTAGTGGTGTTAACTCGATTTGGTGCAGAGAGAAAACCTGACCATAATTCTGAGCAGAAATGAGGTGCCACTGGTGCTAACATTATAATCAAACTTCCTAGTGCCAGCTCATATTCCCGGCTTCTAGCTATGACCTCAGGTGGTAATTTATTCTGTAAAAAATAAAATATTAATTTATAGGCTGAAGAAATCTAATATCATTTCAAACTTCTGTGTACTGAGAAAAACAAATTACCCTTAAAATATTAGTAAGTCCTTGTAACCTTGATATTCCTACACTAAGGTGTTGAGTGTACTTAAAATGGTATGTAGTTGTAGCTGTGAAATAATTTCTAGAATCCCATATTTTGCTTTCAATTGTTTTGTATTCATTTTCATCTACAGTTTGCTTATTGTATAATTCATTATCACTTCTATGTGATAATAAATCTCTAATAGTTAGCCAAAGACGATGTTGCCAGTTCAGAACACCAGGAAAAGCTGAAATTTTACAATTTATTATTGTGTGACTATATTAGCTAGCAATATCGATGACTGCACATACTTGCGTCGGACCACTGCCTAGTAGTAGCGGGAGGTACATCAGCTAATATAAAAAGACGTGTTGTATCACAACCATAGGTAGTGAGAAGTCTCTCTGGATTTTCACCATTAAACTTTGATTTACTCATTTTTTCCCAATCAAATATAACTTGCTCCCCCGTTGCTTTCTCTGTGTATGTTTTCCCTGATATATTTACTTCACTTTCAGGTATATATTTACCAGTAGATTTAACTTTATAAGATTTTCCCATTACCATTCCTTGTACTAAGAGCTTTTTGAATGGTTCTGCTGTTGGTGTCCATCCCAAATGATGGAAGAAATAGCTCATGAAGCGAGTATAATACAAATGTAATACAGCATGCTCTTTGCCACCGATATAGACGTCAACAGGTGCAACACATTCCAACTTTTGTTTCTCAAAGGGCATCACTTCATTATAGGGATCAAGATACCTATAATAATACCAGGAGGAATCTACAAAAGTATCCATTGTATCTGTCTCCCTTTTTGCTGGCTTTTGACATTTCGGACATTCACAATTAACCCAATCATCATAATCTTTTAACGTATTTATTTTACCATTCTCTAAAATTACATTTTCTGGCAATTTCACTGGAAGATCCGAATAAGGAACTGGTACTGTGCCACAGTTATCACAATGGATAATAGGGATTGGTGTACCCCAATATCTTTGTCTAGATATAAGCCAATCCTTTAATTTAGAGCTGACATAATAACCCCCAACATGTTTACTCGTAGCAATATCAATAGCTATTTGTGAATCATTCTCATTTATCATATTATTTGAGGCACTTTTGTGATTCAAAGACAATGCTAAGTCTGAGTCACACGTGTGAGAACATGCTATGTAAACATCTCTGCCTTCAGGATATTCCACGGAATCACTTACATATATTGGTAAATTCTTATTAGCAACTGGATTATATGCAGAAATAGGTAATTTATTATTCTCTGTATAATTAGAGTATTCTTTTGCAATAACATTTTCACTACTTATTGTTAAAAAGTCACAATATAAAAATTTATATGGTTCACTAGTCCATACATCTAAGTTGAGTGATACATTTGCTATTTTAGATACTAAATTAAAAGTGACTACAACACCATTACATGCTCCTATCCAGTGTTGTTGTAAATTAATAATATCTTTCCAATTGTCTAGTGCTTCATCATTAAGTCCATCATAAAGCTGTTTAGCAAATTTAGTTGTTCTTATGAACCATTGTGTTAAATATTTTTTTTCTACCTTGGCACCTGACCGCCAAGAACATCCCAGATCATCCACTTGCTCATCAGCTAATACTGTTTGATCAACAGGATCCCAGTTAACTAAAGCCTAGAAACAAAAAAGTAACACATAATATACCGCACATATTTCCAAACTAATATTTTAAATATTATTATACTTTAAAATTCACCTTATTTTGGTAAGCCAGTCCATTTTCAAGCAATTTCAAAAATATATACTGAGTCCATTTATAATATTTAGGATCACAAGTACTGAGTTCTCTATGCCAATCAAAATTGAAGCCAAGTTGAAAGAGTTGTTTCTTCATCACATCTATATTTTCTTTGGTCCATTGATATGGAGGTATTTTATTAAGAAGAGCTGCATTTTCAGCCGGTAAACCAAATGCATCCCACCCCATTGGATGTATTACATTTTTTCCACACATTTTTTGAAACCTAGCTACCGTGTCCGATATAGAATATACCCTGACATGACCCATGTGCAAGTTACCTGATGGATAGGGAAACATTGATAGTACATAATAGGTTTCTGCATCATTAGAATTTTTATAAGTTTTTAGTACATCATCTCCCCAGTGTTTTTCTATATCTAACTTTATATTCGTGTTAATATCCTCAGCCTGAAAAATAAACACAATGGTTCACACAAATAAGCCTACATTATTAATAAACTAAAATATTGTAACTCTACCCAAAGATCTAATCCATTTTTAACTGCATAAAAGCGTGGCAATACAAAAAATGCATTATTTCTATTATTTAAGACAATTTTATTGCTAAAAATTTTGTTTAAAATCATCGTTTTTATTACAAAACCATAAGTAAGTAAGTCTCGCCCTGAAGGAAGATAGTTAAACCAAAGACAAAATTAGCTATAGTTTAAATAGACGCTTTAAGATATTTCATTGGCACAGATCTCCAATGTTTTATTTTACAATTTCATTTGATCACGATATACAAATATATATCTTTTTTTTTTTTGTTTATTTGAGCATTGCGTTCATTTAGTGTTACGTTAATATAATACTTTAAAATGGGATTTAATGTACTGGCCCAGTATTAAATACAATTAAGTCTCTAATAAAAAGTACAAATTGAAGACTACACTACATGGGCAACATTCTTTTTTGCCTTTGTGTTAAGCCGAGTCTCCTAGTCCTGTTTCTTCGAAACATTAGACAAAAACATTGAAACATTGGGGCGTGGCCGTACACAATGTTTTTGCTTTCCGTCGACCACGGAAAACAAAAAACATTGTGTATGAATACAAAAATGTGTACGGCCACGCCCCAATGTTTCGATGTTTTTGTCTAATGTTTCGAAGAAACAGGAGCAGGAGACGCGGCTTTAGTCTGCCTAGTGTCTAAAATCGGCAATACCGAAGGTAGATATTGTGGTTTTAAATATCTTTACTGTTTAAAAATATTTCATTTCAGATTTCATTACATTCTTTAAATATAATAATGAATGCACACAATTTACTAATATATAATTTAGAAAATATATATATCTACAACAACGATTACTAAACTTAGTACAGCGTACATCCCTTTTTTGCAGTCGATTCATCGATTCATTTCACATTCACGTTGAAATGATAGAATAGTTCTAAGCATTCGAATTGTGCAAAAAGCTGTGGTTTGGGAAGACTTTTTACAATGGAAGACAATAAATCAAATCAGTCTGATGAACAACTAAAGGCAGAAAGTGAGAAACAATTCAAGAAGAAGAATAAGAAAAAACGCGGTGAAAATGACCAAATCACGCCCGTGTCCACAGACTCTGTACCTAATGGCGCTGGTCAGAACATATCAATAAAGGAAATTAAATTAGCTATGGATGTGTTAAACTTTCAACAGAAGCCAGCTAAGACTACGGAAGAAGCATTGCATAAATCGTACAAATTTTGGTCCACTCAACCAGTCCCAAAGCTGGATGAAAAAATTGTTGTTAATGAACCTATAGAGCAACCCAAGGCAATTAGTGAAATTAGAGCTGAGCCCTACACTCTGCCTGACGGCTTCCAGTGGGAAACACTAAATCTTGATGAACCATTGGTTCTAAAAGAACTTTATACTTTATTAAATGAAAATTATGTAGAAGACGATGATTGTATGTTCCGTTTCGATTACCAAACAAACTTTTTGAAATGGGCGTTACAACCTCCTGGCTGGAGAACGGAATGGCATTGTGGTGTTAGAGTTTCGAAATCTGGTCGTTTGGTGGGATTTATATCTGCTATACCAGCAGATCTAAGAATATATGATCGGGTGCAAAAAGTAGTTGAAATTAATTTTTTATGCGTACATAAGAAACTGAGATCTAAGAGAGTGGCTCCTGTACTCATTAGAGAAATCACTCGGCGTGTAAATCTGAGAGGCATATTCCAAGGAGTTTATACAGCTGGCATTGTCCTGCCTAAACCTATAGGGACATGCAGGTATTGGCATAGATCGCTTAATCCTAAAAAGCTGATTGATATCAAATTCAGTCATTTGTCAAGAAATATGACAATGCAAAGAACATTGAAGCTCTACAAGCTCCCTGACTCGCCTAAGACACCTGGTTTCCGTAAATTGGAACCACAGGACTGCGATAAAGTATGTAAATTGCTAAATGAATATTTGATGAAGTTTGATCTGGCTCCTATTTTCAGTGAAGAGGAGTTTAAGCATTGGTTCATTCCTCAAGTGGGGATAATTGACAGTTATGTTATAGAGGATGAAAATGGTAGTATCACAGATTTTATAAGTTACTACACCCTCCCATCAACTGTGGTTTATCATCCAATTCACAAAAGTTTAAAGGCAGCATATTCTTTCTACAACGTTTCTACTAAAACGCCATGGGTAGATCTAATGAACGATGCGTTAATTATGGCCAAGAATACTGGTTTTGATGTGTTCAATGCCTTAGATTTGATGGAAAACAAGGAGTTCTTGGAACCTTTAAAATTTGGTATTGGTGATGGGAATTTACAATACTATATTTATAATTGGAGATGCCCAAGTCTTGCTCCTAATAAAATTGGCTTGGTGCTGCAATAGTTATTACAAATCCCTAGTGGACTCTTATTCACAATTATTTATGTTTGCAAAGCTAGTATTTATGTGTTAATATGGAAATATAGCTTTTTTTCTGTATGTAGTTTTTATTTTGCTCCCTTAAAAGTATCAGGTAGGTAGGTTAATAAGTCAAATTTTATAATTGTTCTGCCTGTTAGGTGAATTTATAGTTCATACAATATGATTCCTCTAGCATACTTTTCTAAGGATATTGTTTCTGGCAGTTTATAGATATTAATTGGATGACCAGTTATAATATATCATCAAAAATAAATTTGATTTTTTTTAGTAATATGTGTATTCGAGTTCATTAAAAGGTTGAATGATTTTTTAAAAAATAGGATAAAATACTAAGTAATGCGCCAAAGGAGTCGTATAAATATGTCAACCCAAGATACAATAAGGCAACGCATAGACTATAGAATGAGTCAAGGCATGAGTAATGGAAATATGCGAATAAGAAAAAATTCGGAATTATAAAAGATTTTAAACTTTTTACCATGCATCATTTTGACTCAAAATACGATCCTTATAGCTAACATCTGTTATCCCACAAGTTCGATTGAATATAAAAACTTTCCAAAAAAATCCAATTTATTTTAAAGTTCAATAAAAATAATATACTTCGTCCATTTGGTATTCCAATCGCAGCTTCGTAAACGGTTAAATGCTGTGGAGTGTGGACCGCCTCGGGTCCATACAAACTACATATAAAAAATATCTTATTGTTATTCGAATTCGAGTATTATGCGCAGTGCACAATTTCGATTGGTTTGGTCTGGTAACACCGTTGACTGTTTCTTTCTTTTTTGTTGTCTGACGGGCCCGGTTGGTTTTTAACTTTTATCTTAATTTATTAGAGTAATCGCTTGTGAATTGAGTTTGAAACTAAGTTATAGAAGTTTGTAATACGGTAGTGAAGTGCTGTGATAATATATTTTTAGTGTACGCTTGATTATTTTGCAGGTGGGGAACTGTCATAACCATGGGTAAGGGAAATAATATGATTCCGAATGGCCATTTCCATAAGGATTGGCAAAGGTTTGTAAAAACTTGGTTCAACCAGCCTGCGAGAAAGTACCGCAGGAGACAGAATAGGATCAAGAAAGCCAAAGCTATTGCTCCTCGTCCTGCTGCAGGACCTCTGAGACCAGTGGTACGTTGTCCAACCGTGAGGTATCACACAAAAGTCCGTGCTGGGAGAGGGTTCACACTCAGAGAAGTCAGAGTAAGTTTTTAAAAATGTGTATGTAAATATTTAGTAGTATGCATTGTCATACTTATAAACCAAATATCTTGCATCGTGATTAGATTACTGCATGATACTTTTACAGCATACAGCTTTTTTACTAAAGAATCAACTTTAAAGGTGCTAATAACTATAATTTAATTGTTTTTAACTTGAAACACTTTCTTACTACAACAGGCTGCTGGTCTAAACCCCGCTTTTGCTAGAACAATTGGCATTGCTGTAGATCCTCGCAGGAGAAACAAATCTGTCGAGTCATTACAAATTAATGTACAAAGGCTCAAAGAATACCGCGCAAGACTCATCCTGTTCCCTAAGGGCAAGAAGGTATAGTAATATTTATTTATAATAAGTAATATTTAGGTTAATCAATAAGGTATATTTTCTAAAAATGATTTACCTAAATTTTGCAATAATTTATAAAGTGGTAATGATTTGTTTAGGTACCATCACTTATATCCATCAGCTTAAACAAATTTACAGTTGATTATATTAATAGGTCCTCAAGGGAGAGGCTAATGAAGAGGAGTGCAAACTAGCAACTCAGCTCCGAGGACCTTTGATGCCTGTAAGACAACCAGCGCCTAAAGCTGTTGCACGTGCTATCACAGAAGAAGAGAAAAACTTCAAGGCATACCGATACCTTAGAGGAGTATGTATTCACAATATAAAAATTTCTATTGTTTTACAACATTCTAATCGGTCCTTCACTTCCAGGCACGAGCAATTGCTAAACTTGTAGGAATCAGAGCCAAGAGATTGAAGGATGCTGCTGAAAACCCAGATGATGTCACTAAAGCGCCAGCAGCTGCAAAAGAAGCTAAAGCAAAAAAGTGACTTAAAATAAACATCTAAACAATTATGTTTTATTTCTGTTAAGTAGAAATCCTTGTCAGAGTCTGACCTTGTAATGGCGATCTCACCCTGAACATAACATTATTTAGCCAGTAAAGTTAATAACTTTGTGCCGCGTTCAAAATGTTCAATCAAATCACCTGAGTCTGACAGTTCGGAAGGCTCACTCAAGGCGGCGTGACCGTTTATATTTGTAAGAATTGTCTTTTCCCTATTTTTTTGTAATAGTTGCTGAACACATTGGGGCAAACTAATCATACATTAATCAAATTAAGAGTAAAATTCTTCATAAGAAATTAAGAATGTTTCTAAGGGAAAACATAGGCTATAATTTAAGCGTTCCGCCCTGATATAAAAGAAAAATTGTCACGTTAGGTATATATGGTAGTTGCCGCCGACAATAGTCGGCCAACCAAAGGTTGTCGGTTCTTCGCGCACACATCGAAGGACCTTGGCGTGCTCCGTGAAGTGTTCATGTTGGCCTTGAGACTTGTTATGATTAGGTTTCATGATTTCTCGAGCTTATCAATTTCTCGGGTCTCGAGAATTCTCGAGGCTAATTTCTCGGGTTGTCGAGAAATTTACATTTACGTACGTTTTTGCATATTTTTTGGTTCAAATAATGTGATTAATCAACAAATTCAGTGGTTTTCCTCTCAAATAAAAGTATCAAAATAATTATAAAACTTTAAACCAATAAAACTGTAATTTCAACAAAATTAGCTTATCTTTTTCTTAAAGAAGACAAAACAAAAAAACTATTCTGACATTTCTGACTTAAAAATACAGTCACAGCAGAATTTTTGGCTAGTTAAATAACTAAAACTATGCCTTTAGAAAAACTAAAGCATTTACAGCTTTATCGGACAGCCGCGCGGTCCCTTATTTTATTAACTACATTTCCTGAAATTGAAAACACTTTCATTTTCAAATAGGCCCTAACTTTGGATTTGGTGACTTCTTCCCAGTAGTAAGATCTCTTTCTTTATTATAGATTTGACAGCGCCACGGCACTTGTCTTCTCATTTGTCGAAACGCCTTTAATTGCTTTTTTCTAATCGAGTTTCGAAGCTGTCGCGCGGTTCTGATGGGCTTACTTTATAATTTATTTTATAATTTTAAAGACTCAAATATGATTTCTCGAGTTCTCGACTTTTCTCGAGCTTAATTTCCCGGGAACAAACCTCAACGATTTCCCGGGAATTCTCGGCTCGAGAATTCCCGGGAATGAACCCTAGTTATGATGCATCCCAAGACAGTTATCAAATTTATCTCTATTACTTCGATTACATCCTACTCAAGTAGGCTTAACCTTTAATGTTAATGACATAGGGGTTGAAGCACACAAATGAAAATCAAATTTGATTACATATATTTAATGCCATGTACTAACAATGTAACATTTATCTAAGCATGTACAATCCAATTTTGAATTAAGTCAATAAATCGTAACTTGATTTGTAAAGTAACAATAATAATACATGTTAGCAACAGCTGATTTGCAGTTTGCTTTTATTAATTGCACTTCCTATTTTTAGAATACAATTTGTAAATACAGCTTGTTAAAAATAAACAAATAATCCTACGCATGATGAAAACTTGAATAGATTGAGTGAATTCACGATTTGTGGTTTATATTATTTTCAATTACGCAGTGGCGTCTGGCACTTTCTTGTCACTTGACTCATTTGCATCATCATCTTCACTTTTTACTTTTTTGTCACTTTTGCGGAATTTGTCATATCTGTAAAAAAAAAAAAGTTCTAAAATGTAATATCCCTAGCATAAAACTTTAATATTTGCCAATATTAATGTGGAAAATGCTGTGATTTAAATGTTATTTTGAACTGCCTATATAAAGTATGTATGTTTTCGTGTGATGTTTTCAAAACTAAACTAAATGTTTATATTAAGATTTTTAAAAAATCAAATGACAAGTTAATTATAAAAAGTGTGACCACAGCTGCGATCCAACCTGTCGAGGTCAACGTCATCATCGCTTCCTTCATTCCCTTGTGAGTCCACTTCGCGAAGCAAATCCCCAATGTCCTTGTCCACGTCGGCCCAAAGTTTATCATCACCAACTGCAATGTTATTTATTACATTATTCTATGGTTGGTGGTTTGTTGTCCTCTTTGTCACATTGCATCAAGTGCATTTGTTTCATGTTACTTCAATAATCTTCGCACGAAGACCAACATCATCATTCGGTATATGCTTTCAATTTAATGATAATGTGCCGCTAAAAACAATTCAACCTTAACCTATTTCTATTTTATAAACTTAGTCTGTGTGTATCACACTTAGGCCATTCCGAAAAGTCAGATTTGACTCATTAGTACTGTAACATTAAATATATAATTTGTAACAATTCATTAAAAAATGCCTTGTAAATAAATATTAACTTACATAACTAATTTTTTTGTTTGTTTATAAATGTACAGGCGTTACATTCAATAAAATGAAATCTGATCTGGAGGTAGTTGAATATGGACAGAATTTTTTTAAAAGTGTTCCTCGCACCTAATATCTACAATTTATTTGATTTATAATTAAATAAAGTGGCAACTCTAGTGTTCTCAAGGTATCAGAGACAGTTTGAAATCTTTGAAGCTCCTTTAATGCCATTAAACTAGCCTCAATACTAGGTACCCCTGCTTACCGGGAGGACGATAACACGGCGGTATCGTAGTGCCTAACTATAATTCTATTAATTCTACTTATTAAGAAACAGTAACCTTCATTGCACCTACGCCCAAGAATATATTTTATTTTGAAATTTTTAATTTTTTTTTTCTAATTTTTTTTATATTAATAAATTATTTTAAACAATATTTGTTCACGTTTTTTTTTGCAAGAGTAAAAGTGACTAATTGAATGTAATGATCGTGTAATTATAGTGGCCTCAAGGAAAATGTTTTACCACACATTTTTAAAACACAATATTGTCTATACAATATATATATTTAATATGTTCAATGGATTAGACTTAATACAATAAATTCATATACCTATAGAAGGTATGTCAATAATAACTACAATCATAACAAATGAATTTATAATTATACATTAAAATGGGAGTGGTAAATTAATAGATTACGATCTATTATTTTTTCATGGATTATAAGATTGTTGAAAGGTCAAATCTAGCTTAAATGGCCTAAGTGTAAGTGGTAAAGTCGGTTAATTAGATGAATTTTTCCAGCTTTGCTTAACACGGCATTTTCCTCATTAATTAATAAGCTACATACAATAAAACATTTAAAAACTACAAGTGAGTTTAAAAAACTAAAAAGCATACCTGAAGTATCAGCAGCAGTTGTACCATTTTCAACTATTTTCTTTTCTTCTACAACTTCTGTCTTAACATCCTTAGATTTGTTATCTTCCGAAGCATTATCTTTTTCAGTCTCTGTTAAAAACAAGTATCAAATTTAGGTCTGAAATTAACTAATGTTAAATACAGATGGTGCTTACCTTTCTGCTGGTGCAATTGCCTGTGTATACGTTCCGCATGCTTTCGCAGAGTACGAGTGTCCCGATGTTGCACATATCGCCCGAGGTGGATGCGCAGACGACAATGCCTACGGCGCGCCTCCGCCTCCTCCGCACTCCCGATATCGGCGCGCGGGAGATACACGCGACACAACTCGCAGTACCATACCTGTCAATTGATCCAATTACGGCCCCTGTGATGTCAAAATCCCAATGACGAACGCTAAATCAATAAATCTAAATAAACAAACCTCCATTTTCTTAATGTGTTCACTTCCAATGTTAATCTCAACCTTAGGCTTCTTAGGAGCTGGAGGCACCTCCTCTTCCTTTTTTTCTCCGCCAGACTCATCATCAACTTCTGAAATTAAAATACTTTATCTATTATCCAAGTCAATTCTTCTAAAGCACAAAATAGATAAGCAAAATTGCCTACCGTCAACATCACCCACAGAATCTAAAGTCATAAAGTTATCAAGGTCCACGTCCATCCCCTCATCAGCACTACCAGCTTCTGCTTTAGGACTAGGACGTCGTGCCTGGTTCTTACGCTACAATATGGGTAAACATAAAGTAATTGATTTCCATGAAATTGTCACAAAAAAATCATAATTTAAAAAATACCTTTATATGCTCCAGCTGGCAAAGGTGGTGTTCGTAGACCATAGGTGAGCGAAAAGTTATCCGACACACTCTACAATGAGGGTTAAGGAAGCGCTTCATAGCACGATGGGAGTCAGACATATTGTGGGCGAGACGTGTGGTCCGGTAGTTAAGGCGACACACTGGACAAAATGTAGTACGGGACGCTAAGGGAGCTCCGCCATCTGACTCAATCTCCCTTTGAGCGCGCCTCTGAGCCAATCGCATACGAATCAGTTGAGACTTATGGCGGCGAGCCACACCACCCATCGCTGCACGGTGTTTACTCAAAAGAAGATGTTTCATGTAACCCTAGTGCAGAAGAAAATACAGTTGAAAAAATAATAAAATGCATTTTTTTGATTCATATCAAATATAAATCATAAAAAACGTGACTCACAGTATAGGTATTGGACTTGTCCTTGCAGTGAACACAGACTAACAGTGTAGTGCTTTTAGTCTTAGTGCGATTAGAGTTTGTGACATCATCCTCTGAGGCAGCATCTTCTCCCTTATCTGTCTCCTCACCCTCTTCACCGCCTATTTCATCATCTTCTTCTATTTGTTCTTCGCTGGCCTGTTTGTATCATGTTAGCCATATTATCCTTACATTTAAACGCACATACATTTTAAGATGCAGCATTTGCATCTTTTCTTTTCATATCACTGGACTTCAAAGTACAGAACCACCCTTCTGCTAAACATGTGACGCTTACTTAAGGCTTCTTTTATACAAATGCATATAGAATGCATGCAAAGGAGTTTCATTCAATGTCTCAGGCATTAAAGGATCTTTGTGACCTTCGACTTTCGTTCTGATTTTCTTACCTTTGGTGATTTTTTCATCTCCTTTTTCTCCTCTTGTTCAACATCTTTTTCATCAGCATCCCAATCTTCTTCAGTTGACGATGCAGAATCGCCTTTTGATTTGATAGAGCTGGTATTTTGAAATTTTAGTTTTAATGCTTGCATTTTTTATTCTCAAAATAATATAACTCTGTAAGGAGTGCAACAAACCTTGGATTTTTTTAAAATTATAACTTTGAAAACATATTCCTAAATTTCATCTCAATATATTCTGATTTAATTCATTTTCATTCTGGTATTTGAGCCATCATTACCATTATCAATAGTGTATATCCTGACATGATCGTCATTGATGCTTTATCACTACACTTATTGAAATTGACTGACTACTTCTATCAATATGGGGATACGCCTTTACGAAATTTACTATTAAATCAATAACTCTCTAGGTCATGTTTAGTTACCTGTGGCTTTTCATCGATCGGAAAACTTTAGTATAGGTGGGTCTCGAATAGGAGCCGCGCGTTCTAACCGATGAGCGGAAAGGAGCTCGCGTGCGCAGCGACCGGCCACGGAAACTGCGGCGCGGCATTCGAGTGCGTGAAGAGCGCGGGGGCGAACGTGGTGGAGCCATATTTTTGCGATAGCCATCACGGCTGGGGGAACGCCGTCGGTCATCGAACGTGCGTCTCTCGCTCACATAACTGCCATAGTGGCCACCACCTCCCTGCACATATCTTGCTCATTTTTTTTTCATCCAATTAACTCTGGGGTCACTACAAAAAGGGAAGCTGCTCGGATATCCCGATATTAGAACTCATATACATTGAATGTTTTCTTTTTCCAATTATATTAATAGTAAGTATCCCATAACACACTTTCGTGATTAATGTTGGCAATTATGTATTCCAACTGTTTCTTTTATACAATTTATTATATTACATCCTTCATACACTACGTAGATGTAATTAAATCACATTCTGAACTATAGTGTAAAATCACAACAGCTTTCATCAGATTAACAAAATTAGAACCCTCTCGACCAATGGGTATTAAGCCGTTACTGATCCATGATAAAATCAAAAATTGTGTCAATATATAAACCAAAGGTTAAAAGTAGTGTACATTAATAACAATTGTATAATTTCAATCTGGGTTATTTGTCGTCCAATGCCAGCAATCCGACTGTATGAAAAAAAAAACATGTTACTTAAATATAAGACCCTATTTCTGATGAGTTTTCCATAACAAAATTTAGTCACGTTTGAATACAATATTGCTTAACTGTATCATACACATTCATGTGTGATTAATTCAAATATCTTTATTGCATTAAATACAAGCAAATAATTTATTGGATTCACATTTATTACTTCAATTAACATGTCACAAAAATGGGCTAGGATTGAATTTAATATGAAATATAGCCGACTAGTAATATACTGAAGAGTCAATACTAAATTTGTTTACAAATGGCGAGTTATATATGCTGTATATGTTTGTATATAAAAAAGTGAGTAATCACGTAATATAAACAATGTGCTTACAATTTCAGTAATAAATCATTTACAAACCTCAATCCTCATCCTTTTTCTCTCAGGCGACCCAGAGCGCCCGTAGTCACGCCCAGAGTAGCTGTTGCTCTCCTATAATATATATAATGTACAATTTTCCATTACACCGTTTTCACAGTCAAAATTTTAAAATTAAAAACTTACGGATCTATAAGATTTCTTAAATGAATCATCCATTCGGTCTCGACTAGAGCCATATCTATCTCCACTGTTATAACGACTTTCATTAGAAAACGAGGAATATCCTCCTCGACCACCTCGACCGCCTTCATAAGAGCCGCGGCTACTTCCTCTATAAGACCCACGATAGTTGCTACCGCGGTTACTGTAACCGCCTCGGCCGCTATAACCGCGACCACGACTACTCATCTGAAAACATTAGAAATACATGATAGATATGATAGTCATCTATTAGCAGTAAAAAAAATACTAACACTTCATAAATAACAACGAGCTATTCTAAACGCCACAATGCCGCAACGCGGAACACACCAAAAAGAAAATGGCGCAGTTTCTCTTTAGGGCAGATGCAAAACATGATCTTTTCTGGTTATACACTTGTATCATTTTATTTTAAATTACTAAAAGTTAAATATGCTTACATTCGTAATCAGTCCTCGTTAAAGAATTAAGTAATATTCTGCAATATGCTAACGAATAAAAGCCGCCAGCAACAAAGACAAGTTTATTTTTTAATTTTTACTCATGACATAGACAACGCATAACATATTATTAAAGCGGTGCCGTGTAGCCAACACAAAGATTACAAAATAGGATGTGTTTTCACGAAAACTTTTAAAGCGGGTCTTTTTATAATGCCATTCCATGTCTTGAAATTAATTAAATAAAGAGAGTACCAGTTATAAATAACATGTTAACCCAATGGTATGTTATATTCTAATTTTTGTGGTACATATGCGATTATTTTTACGATCAAAGCATAAATAACACGTGTGACGAACAAAATGTCATACGAGCACAAAAATTCCAGTTTACCGGAAATTGAGAAACAAAAGTCGAAAAGTAGATTTGACTTTGTGTTGCCACAAAACAGATTTATTTCCACACATAATCGTTAAAGCGCATATTAAATTTTACCGCTTTTCTATATTATATATTTTGAAACAACCGAACCAATTGAAAAGATACAGTAATAATCAGTTATAATTAATTTATTAAACAAAGGTCATATATGCATTAGATTTAATTATAATATAATACTATACAAAAATTTTAAGCTCAAAGGGAAACTATAATATACCAATTAATTTGGGTTATGTGCATAGACTCGTATTTAACTTCTATTTGTTGAATGTATTGTATTAATGATGTGACATATCACATAATAGTAAATTGTTTTGTACAAATTATATTTGTGAATAGATTATGGTTATAATTGTCGTGAAAGTTATAAAAGTGGTAAAAACAATTTAATAAGCTGGTAACACTTTGGCTGTCATCTTTTCGTTTGGTGACCGAGGGGAGTTCACTTCACGTGAGGTTGTGTCTCCTTGAAATATAGGTCTCACAATCCTCTTTTTGTGAACTATTCTTGTAAAATATAAAAAAAAAATATAAAAATAATAAAAAACCAAAAAAATAGCAAAACTGTAAAAAATAAACGGGAGTCACTCAAGTTTAAGTTGTGAACGTAAGCGTGCAACGTGGTCTTAGGAATGCGATAGCCTTTTCATACGAAGAGAAAGTGAAGTTTCAAAATTAGTAATTTTTTAATTTGAATTACATTGCTGGAACTACAAAATGAATCCTAATCCGCCAAATTATCCTATGGCATCGCTCTACGTCGGGGATTTGCATTCGGACATTACAGAGGCCATGTTGTTCGAAAAATTTTCAACAGCTGGCCCTGTGCTTTCCATACGTGTCTGTAGAGACATGATTACACGAAGATCCCTTGGCTACGCTTACGTGAACTTTCAGCAACCGATGGACGGTAAGTAACCAATATTTATTTTTTAATACCATGCCTAACCTATTCACATGCTTGATTGCTTTTCTAACTTTCGAAATGACATTCCACTGGAAATTGTTTCTCTACCAATCGTATTGTCAATTAATCCATCGAAAACTATATATTAATTAATATTATACATAAATAGATAAATAAATAAATAAAATAAATAAAATAAATAAAAAAATAAATTAAACTTTTCTATATTTATATCGTTTTTAAGCAAACTCATCTTCTAGACTTCTATTACTTTCACATTTTGATTGCAAAAGATAATGCAACATGTTATTATCAGTGATGAGCAATTTGTCAAATAAGTTGATCAGAGTATAATAATAGCTGATTTGGTTACAATAACTTATTTCCTAATATATTTTGAAGTTGTAATAATTGAATTTGTAATAAATAACATATATTTTTGGATACTGTAGTACCCACTCAAACAGCAAAACGGTGCATGTTGTATATAATCTTCCCACAATTCATTAGAGTTCCTGTACTAGATTCTCTAATGGAAGCTCTGCCTTGTCCTAAAGATCAGCTTTGTTACAACTTTTGTATAACTCAAATGTGCAATTGAAGTTTAACATAAATAAATTTTTAATCAATTTTTTAAGCTAATATGAATATTGTTGGCAGGTGCAAGAGTAATATTTTAAATTTTCTTTTTATATATCAGTATACAAGTTATTAATATTCCTTATTTTTGTAGTTAAATAATTTCTTAGATGTTATCAGCTATAAAATATGCAGATTCTACATGACATATATGTCAACCATGGGAGTAACTTTTAACGTAAAATTTATTTAAATGAAAAAGGTTACAAATTATTGAAAATTAATAAATAAATGTATTATGAGTTATGGTGTGAATGTGGTAATTTGTGTTTGTGATTTATCTCATCTTGCTAAACATATAGATTATATGACACTATCTTATCTCATTATTCAATCATTAATGATTAATATGAGGTTTTGTAGGAATGCATTTAAATAATAAATAACTGCATTTATAATGTTATTTGTTGCAGCTGAACGAGCTTTAGACTCCATGAACTTTGACATGATTAAAGGCCGTCCTATAAGAATCATGTGGTCCCAACGTGATCCATCCTTGCGCAAGTCTGGAGTTGGGAATGTTTTCATCAAGAATCTTGATAAAACCATAGACAACAAGGCTATGTATGACACCTTTACTGCTTTTGGCAACATTTTGAGCTGCAAAGTTGCACAGGATGAAATGGGGGCCTCTAAGGGTTATGGATTTGTCCACTTTGAGACTGAAGAAGCTGCCAATAAGTCTATTGAAAAAGTCAATGGAATGCTTTTAAATGGCAAGAAGGTCTATGTGGGCAGATTCATTCCGCGCAAAGAACGTGAAAAGGAACTAGGGGAGAAGGCCAAACTCTTTACCAATGTTTATGTTAAGAACTTTGGTGAAGATTTCTCTGATGAAATGTTAAGGGACATGTTCGAGAAATATGGGCCTATAACAAGTCATAAAGTCATGTATAAAGATGATGGTTCGTCGAGAGGCTTTGGATTCGTAGCTTTTGAGGATCCTGACCATGCAGAGAGGGCTTGCCTTGAATTGAATGGTAAGGAGTTATTGGAAGGCAAGCCTTTGTATGTTGGACGGGCTCAGAAAAAGGCTGAACGTCAAAAGGAGCTGAAACGTAAATTTGAGCAATTAAAATCTGAACGTATGACCCGTTATCAAGGTGTGAACCTTTATGTAAAAAATCTAGATGATACAATTGACGATGAAAGACTTCGGAAAGAATTTACTCCATTTGGGACTATCACCTCTGCCAAGGTTAGTTTGGGAACCTATATGATATTAAATGCCTTGTTAAATTTAACATTTTTAATTGAAATAATGTTTATTACAGGTAATGCTTGAAGATGGACGTAGTAAAGGATTTGGGTTTGTGTGTTTCTCATCTCCAGAAGAAGCCACTAAAGCCGTTACTGAAATGAATGGACGTATCGTTGGCACCAAGCCTTTATATGTTGCCTTGGCACAGCGTAAAGAAGATCGCAAGGCTCATTTGACTTCACAATATCTGCAACGTATGGCGAGTGTGCGCATGCAGCAAATGGGACAAATTTTCCAACCAGGTACAGCTGGAGGATACTTCGTACCGACGATACCGCCAGCTCAGCGTTTCTATGGGCCGGCACAGATGACGCAAATAAGACCATCGCCTCGCTGGACTGCACAGCCGCAGGTGCGCCCTAGTGCTCAAGGTGCTGCGTCGGCCTATCCCAATATGCAGGCCACATTCCGTCCCAGCCCACGCGGTCCTGCACAGGCCTCTCTACGCTCGTCTATTGCCGCGCGTCCCATCACCGGCCAGCAAGGCGTAGCGGGTGCTTCACTCCGCGCACCATTGGTGTCTCAAGGAGGTCGCCCCGCCGGCTATAAATACACGGCCAGCATGCGCAATCCGCCCAACCCGCAGCCTGCCGTACACATCCAGGGACAGGAGCCGCTAACGGCCACCATGTTGGCGGCCGCTCCTCTACAGGAACAGAAACAGATGTTAGGGGAGCGTCTGTTCCCGTTGATTCAGCGCATGCATCCGGATTTGGCAGGGAAGATAACTGGTATGTTGTTGGAGATTGACAACTCTGAGCTGCTTCATATGTTGGAGCATGGCGAGTCTCTTAAGGCTAAGGTCGACGAGGCGGTTGCCGTGTTGCAGGCTCACCAAGCCAAACAACAAGCTAGTAAAAAGGACTGAGTCTTATGTGCGGGTAACAGTGGTCGCCGTATGCAAACCTAGCTTACCGTTTTTTATTGAGACTTAGCCACTGTTGCGCCGCTATAATATTTAATCCTTCATTTACACGATTTTATATTATAACTTTTTCATAAAAATAAATAAAAATTGTAAAACTGAAAAAGTGGATTGCACGATTTCCATTTTAAAAGTTCTATTGAATTGTATTGGGGTGCATTTCTACAAACAAAAAGATGTAACTACCGTATTATTTCTTGATGATTTGGTCTTGTGTCTTTTTTACATTGGAGTTTGTCCTTGGTTCATACACAGTTATGTATTTTTGTTTAATTATCTTTGAAATATCTCTAAACTTTTCTTTCTTTTTGCTTTAATTCAGTCAGTTTGTGAACGCTGAACGTACCATGTTTTGTAAACATAGGTCCTTAGGTAACTGATTGAATTATTTCTAGAATATATTCCGTTGAACGTTCGTTAGAACGTTCATTTTCTTTTATAAATTGTTGACTTTTATTTATTACCCATTTCTTATAACCTGTTTGATTCATTACACTCTACATAAAAAATTTAATACAGGATCAGTAAAATATAGAAATATTTATGTTGAGCATTTTCAACTGAAAAACTTATTTTATGATGTTTAATAACAAAAAGCAGTAACAATTATATACATATATGCTGTAGAAAAATTTATCAGTAAGAAGGTAGAAAATCCAGCTGTTATGCGTCGTAAATGAAACAAGTAATAAATGTAGTAGACATATATTTAAGTAGGTGGATTAACCTAGTATATACCTTGTGTCTCTAGCAATAGAGCTTAACTTAGTAGACTAACTAATATTACAAACGCTATCTTTTTCCTCTGTTTCCTCCGAAAGCTTCATTTTTGTAGCCCACTAGATTTGCTTTAGAGTCCTGCAAGTCAAACATTGTGGAAGATCATATATATTGCTTCCATAAAGCAGTGGCGTAGCGTAGGGGGGCAGAGGGGGCGGTAAAATTTCACAATAAATAATAAAATATATGTTGTAAATATTTGAACCATTTCATATTTTTAACGCAACTATAAATTCGGACCGATTGAAAGGAGATTTTTTTTGATTTTGTTTTGTTGATTTGTTCTTACCCAAAAGTTCTCTAGAATTAATGAATAGTAAAAATTAAATTGAAATACCTAATTAAGAGGGCGGCAAAATTGTCTTCCGCCCCGGGCGGCCGATACCCACGCTACGCCACTGCCATAAAGAAAACTAGATTACCGCGTAATAGGAGGCCTTAAAAGCATTAGTTATTGTTAGACATCGGATTATATGCACTATCAAAATGCCGAAATATGCACGATCATAAAACCATTTATAAGAATTTACGTTTATTTTCACATTCTATTTATATGTTATACATATATTAATGTTAGTCACATATATTTAAATATAAATTATTATTATCAATGATATGATTTTTCTAGGACCTTGCAAGCAACCAAATGGGGAGTAGAGGGTTCTTTAGATAATTCTCCTACAATTAGATTCGCTATGTATCGTCCACATGAATCTATCGTTTCATCAGCTGATATCCATATTAGATCGTTCGAGACGGCGCGTATTTTTTTAGAATTGGGGATTCTTCAGGAATTATTTGATTAGTGCAATACTTCTTAAGAAATTTTCGGCATACTTCTTGGAATTTTTGGCATGCTTCGTTATTTAATTGGTGGAAAGAAATATTACAAGCTACAAATAACTCATATAAATGTTTGCTGAATCGTATTTTGTTTGTAGAATCCGAATTAGAAGACGAAATATGCAGTCGTTGTTGTTGACTTCTTGCAGGTTTCTGTCTTACAGCTATATGGGAAGGAATATAACACGCCTAACACGTATAGCTACTGGTATAAGCACTGTCAATGAAAAAGTACCAAAATATGCAATAAGACCAATAACGCTATAAAAATGGAATTATGTGCATGTGCATATGCAAACATGCAATTGCATATAATCCAATGTCTAGTTATTATGTATCTAAGTCATAATGAGACCACGAAGTACCTATATTATTTTCTGATGTATTGATAATTTTTGATTGAATGTTTATACAGGCGCGATCATTCTACGAAATAAATATAAACATACCTTCCAAGCTTCTCGCCACTCGAGGTCTCTTAATCGTCTCAATCCTTTCAAATTTCTGTCTAAAATGTTAAGGAACTCTGCTCGAGATATTCTTGGTGTTTCTGTGGTGCCATTACTAGCAGTTGTTGGCTGGGGCGGTCTCTATAATTTAACCATTAAATCATCATCGATTAACAACGTAGAATATTTGAATTCATACTTTTATAACTATACTTAATAATAAGATACTTACTTTATCATCCGAGAATTGGTTATTCACGAGATCTGATATTTGGTTGTAAGCGCTTTTTGTATCATTGACTTGCTGAAAATAATAACGGACATATATGAAAGTCACGATTGTTTGTTAATAGGCGTTTCTTTTAGCTTACCTCCAATATTAAATGAAAGATTGTGCCAAAAAAACCCCATTTAGGTTTCGCATGTATCGATCTGGTATTTACAGGCGCTTTTCTTGTAATTCTATCACGATTTATTGATTTATCTGCTGTAGACTGAAATAAAATTATGAATAATATTGAATACAACATTATCATTGGAATAAATACATATGGGACGAATTAAAAGCGCTTTTTGCTACTATAATAAAAATATAAACCTATATAGGTAACTCACGGGTTGTGAAGTAAGCTGCGAGGTGACGAGTGCTATTATCATTAGTGACACTAATACTGATATTCGGAGCCGGTTTGCCATGATTCCGAGCTTTATAAAACCGATCTGTAAAACTAAGAATATCATAAGTGAACCCTTAATTTTTTGTGTAATGTGTTACACATACTTATAAAATCAATCTCGTCTAAACAATATTGAATAATTTGATTAATTAGTGTTAATTTTGAATACTAAAACATTAATTGTTGCAGTAATATTGTCTATAATTTCATCCTACCTCCAGTTGCGTAATGCGGCTTGCCGTTAGCCTTTTAATTCCGTAATGACTACTTAATAAAATGCTCGAAAAGATGTTACAAAACAAAATTCGTTCTAATTTACTAATGATTTCCATTTATTTACATAAATAATAACTATTTATGATGTTAACTTTAGTGTATGAAACACTATGTTATGTAAGTGTTCATTTGTAAATTTATAATTACATATAAATGTATTGTATTCGATGAAGTAGGTAGTGATTAATAGTTATTTTTCATTAGCACGATTTATGTTACCTATTTTCCGGTGAAAGGCAGTTTAATAAAGATAGTGCAAGCCAACATCGAGGTATGCTGCAACAGCATGCAACTTGAACTCATATATATACAAGTTAACCCATTATTTCCCACTGTCCTATTTTTAAGACACTATATTCAAATTTTTTTTAACCTATAGTTTTGTTTTTTATTGTTTCTGATGAAATTCGTATAATTTTTTTCCGCTGAGAAAAATATTTACGTAATTACATTAAATTTTTTCAAATTGATCATTTTTGTTGCCTCAAAAAAAGCATTATGTTCCGATTTTATATACCGTAAAAAGACAACAGTAACCAACTTCAAAGGACATAAAACTGGTTCTTAGACTTCTATCAAATATACATAGTATAAAAATAAAAACAAAATATAATTTATATCCCCATTGTCATCGAATTCACGTTATTGTTAGTTAACTCGCAGTCGAGAATGTAAGCAACGTAAGAGCCTGGCAATTTGACTCATGGCCTTTTGGCAAGGTCTACAACAATCAACTCATACACATTACTTACAATAAATTTATAAATCAACAAAAACTGGTTTTAAATTAATAGTCAAATATTAACGCGATTATTAATACACTTTGCATTTCACTAATTTACAAACACATTTTTTTGTTTCGAAATTTCTGGCATTTTCAAATGTTTTGCATGGTGATAGAAACGTAAAATGGGTAACTACCAAAAATTTATGCGACCCTTAGCGTCATTATCCTTAATAATCCACTGCACTCATTTATGTGACAAAATTACATTACATACAAAATTGTAGACATAAGAAAACAGGATTATATGGAATAAGCATGAGAACCGGCGCGATTGGCACTGTTTGCTGCACTGTTGCGTTGGGAGCCGGCTTGTTTTGGTGCGGTTGCCGATGGAGGTGTTGCGGGTTGTGGACTAGGCCCGCCGCCGCACCAGCATTGAGGACAAGGCCGCTCGGGCAGTTCAACACGATTGCGAAGCGCCTCGGTTATGTCAGTCCGTGTGCCACTTATGCAATAGCTTACCAATGCAATGCATTTTATTATCCGTGT
The DNA here is from genome assembly GCA_028551675.1 of Tineola bisselliella. Taxonomy (NCBI): domain Eukaryota; kingdom Metazoa; phylum Arthropoda; class Insecta; order Lepidoptera; family Tineidae; genus Tineola; species Tineola bisselliella. Next base: position 135,922 of record JAPWLS010000060.1, read on the forward strand.
TTTAATTCTCATATAATATTGTATATGTTTAATACCAAAATCTGTACGGATACTAGTAATTCCCTGCTTGCAATAACTCCTAAAAAGTGCATCTTTAATGACCTAAATGAAAGCCCCTGCAGTGGTCAGCAGTGGCGTGTCAGTCTATTTCGCGTTATACTTCCAGTTGAAACAAATCCCCATAACACAAAGAAACCTTCTTTATATGATATATGTATTATTATTTACTAAGACTCGTTTTCCTCATGTTCATAACCTGAATCCTAACTGCATGGTGTTTCCATGGACCATGTTACCACGTCTAACTGCGTGGGTATATTAAGCGTGGGCATTACGCGGACGTGGATTACAAATCGGTCCACATAAATAGTGTATAGGTAGTTATGTGATAATTATGGATAGGTATTGCGCAAATTACATATCAAATCAGTACTAGGTTTGTGTTACGAATAGGATTAAGCAGATACAAAAAAAAACAACAATTAACAATAGAAACAATTTATTATGTAAGAATTAGGCAGTCAAGTTATTCTTTGTTTACAATAACGTTCAACAATGTCCAACTAAAAGTAAAATATAATTGAAAAATGATTAATTAGCAGTGGCGAAGATTAGAACGATAGAAAGCCGTAACATATTCGGACAACTAATAATAATAATAATAAAACCCTTTATTGTGCAAAACAGTAACCACAAATAAAACACAAGGTATTATTACAAAATAACCTAAAATGAAAATGGAAAGGTTTAAAATAATATATTCTCGTTAGTAATCTTTTTCAAATTAGACCGGAACTAAATGGGAATTAGCTTGTATTTGTTTGTTCGCCACTGCTAATGAGGAACTATTAAATACCTCAAAAGGAAAAGGTTGCACAACGATTCCAAATCCATCAACAATTTAAATAAATTTGAAACGAGATATTATGTAATATATTAATAATAACTTTTATATGGAATGTTGATTATAATGAATGTAATGGCGGGATCACAACAATTGCAACAATCATTACCGCAAACCAAAACTGGAAGAGGATGGTGAACATTCGTATAAGCAGATATCTCTACAGACGGTTTTTCGGAAACCAGCCTACTTACGGCCCTCTATGTAATAGCATAGCAAGCTTCTTCAGTTACTGTCTGCGCTCACAATAATTATGCAATGCGATATATGTTGTGTCTAAATCAATAACAATTAGGAAGTGTCGAGCTCGTCTGATACACATAAATACATTTAGGTTAATATATTACAAAGTAACAAAAATAAAAAAGAACAATAACAAAAAAATAAAATAAAAAAAACTTAAGCTACACTAATAATGATTATTCTTAGTATTTTTCATAATAAAGATCTATAACTAAATGCAATATATTAGGGGTTTAAATATGAAATTGCCGATTCAACTAACTAACCTTAAATTGTAATTAAACCTACATGGTTTCAGATTTTGGAGTGAAACTTTTTTCACGTGATAACTGTTCTAAACTAAAATAAAATAATAAATGTCATTGTCCGAGTTTTAATTGTTTTTATATTGTTAAAGTGAAGATGGATACGGCGAAAATAAGAGTAATTTTCGAATATGAGTTCCTACGTGATAACAGAAAAAGATATAGATAAACTTACTTGAGATATGTGTTGTCCTTAATAGATGACTACACTGATTACACTGAAACCTACTTGATGCAGAATAAAAGTGATGCATTTTATAACATAAAACAGTATATTTTAGAAGCTGAACGTCGAACGCTCTCACACATCATCTTCATTCAAGTTGGAGTCTTCATCCAGTTTTTTATTTGACAAAAGAAGCTTGATTTGGAAAAAAGGAATCTTGTGTATGACACAGATTAAATTACTTTCTTGGGGAGTTCTGCTGCTCCAGGTGATATATCAAGTTTCAAGTGAGTTTCTAGGTTTGATATATCACCTGGACTCCACATCAATGTTTTAACCATTTTATCACTAAAGATTTTATGAAAACATTAGTAGAGCAGACAAATTTATATATAATACAACAAAGTAATCCCAGTACATCTATAACATTTACAGAATACGATTTGTATAAGTTCTTTGGTATATTGTTATACATGTCAGTAATCAAATTTCCTAGCACAAGGTCATATTAGTAACATAAGTTTGGTTATGAGCCAATTTCTTCAACAATGCCACTGAACAT